>APFE030881509.1:0-13358 GCA_000404065.3 Pinus taeda | reverse complement strand
GGGAGGGTGAGTCACCCTGTGGTCGTATGTTGCTCCAGTAATAACCGCAAGCCCTCAGAGCTCCCAGAGCTCAATGAATGCAACATGCAGGACCCTTGTACAAGGGTTTCTTGCCGACTCCAAGTTGTTTGGGAAAATCACAGATTAGATCTTTCCTCGGGGCTTTGACAAGGTGTATCAACATGTACATCATCTTAATGTGATGGAGCCTTCTTGCTCATCAACTTACCATATCCCAGATGATGTATATTTGCTGGAGCAATCGACGAATACGGGATTCCTCAATAATCAAATCCCACCTCTGGTTGTTATAGAGAATCACAGTGGTATCCAATGTAAATCCAAACATCTCACTGAAGAGCTTTCGCAACCAGACTGCCTCACAAGAGCTCATGCTAGCAACAGTATATCCTGCTTCGGCTATGCTAAAAAACCACCGACTTCTTCTTCCTGCTCATCTAGAATACGGAAGTAGATCCTAAGGTGAAACAACACCCGAAAGTGCTCTTACGGTCCACCACACTGCCTGCCCAATTAGCATCAGTATATCCAAGTGGTCTCACATCTCCGATAGTGTATCTTAATCCATGAGAGATTGTGTCCTGAAGACATCTCAGAAGAATCCTGGCATCAATGCAGTGAGGCTCAACCAAATATGAGCTCACAGTGCTAACTGCAAAACATATGTTCGAACGGAGGTTCACCAAGAAAATCAATGCAAATGAGTTTTTAAAACTCAGAGGCATTTACCAAGTCTGGTCCGAAATCACTACCATATAACTTCTAAAAGTTAATATCCTCGAGGTAGTCACAGGCTTGCAATCCATCATACCGAATCTTTCCAATATATTTACCACATATTTTCCTTGGGGTAGGAAAATTTCCCTTGGATTTTGCCACACTTTAAGTCCTTGGTCCTTCATTTCAAATTCAGAAGCCATATCCCTCTTACATTTGTGAATGAGAGGGCTTGCACCTGTTAGAAAGAGGTCATCCACATACAACACCAGTATGAGAGGCTTTTCATCTTCAACCTTAAAGTAAAAGTTAGGATCAGCTTCACTCCTAGTGAGTCCCAGCTTCATCAAGTAGCTATTGATCCTCTCATACCACACTCAGGGTGCTTGCTTCAGCCCATAGAGAGCCTTCTCCAACCTGCATACATGAGATTTTCAATCATAAATCTCAAATCCTTCGGGTTGCTCCACGTAGACCTCTTCTTTAATCGAGCTGTGTAAGAACAAAGTCTTGACATCAATCTGATGTAGGTTCCATCCTTGTGAAGTGACAAGAGCTATGATCGAGCAGATGGTCGTATATATAGCAACAAGTGCAAATATCACATCATAGTCTATACCTTCCTTCTGGGAGAAACCACGAGCAACAAAATGATCCTTATACTTTTCCATACTTCCATCTGTTGCATGCTTTATCTTGTAAAGCCATTTGGAAGTAACAACTGTATTGTCTGAGGTCTGGGAACTACTTCCCAGACATCATTCTCCATAATAGAGTGATACTCTATGGTCATAGCATCCTTCCATACTTAATTCTTGACGACACCTGAGAATGATGAAGGCTCATTTTGTATGATCGTGCTCATGATAGTCAGGTATCCTTGATACCTATTAAGCTTCTTACTTTGACGGAAGGTTCCTTAGGGTGCAGCATGTCCTTCAGCATCATCAAAGTATCCCCTAGCCATGAAGGCCTCTTCCTAGAAGAGGAAGGCTCATGTGGATGAGAATCTATCAGATCCATGGGTTCTTCTACATTAGGCATTGATTCATCATCCTTTTCTTTCGATTCCCTGGTGTCAGCTTCTTGAGAGCTCCTCATAGTCGGAAGATTGTTCACCTTGCGATGAACTTTTCTCCAGGAGTCTTGGAACCCAATGCTTGATGAGGGCATCAATTTTGTACATATACGACGGTGATTATACTTTCAATCCATAGAAACTTCGGAAGTCTTTAATCATGTAGCATGGCCCGGTTAGCTTCCACAATTGTTCGGTTCTTCCTTTCCACCACACCATTCTGCTTAGGAGTATGTGGTGTAGTAGTCTCCCTCTTAATGCCAACCTCAGGTATGCCTGAGTGAACCAACTGTAATATATCGGAGGTCTTGCTTTGGCTTGAGGGGAATGGTCCCCTTTTGAGCTTTCCTTCGACACATCCTAGACATGCACCTTCTTTCTCTACCTGGAATTCGGGCATCCCTATTATCATCTGTCTTACATCAGGTATATCTTTGTAATGAAGGTGGGAAAACCTCTGATGCCAAAGTTCGGACTAAAGAGATGTGTCATAAGACATGACACCTAGCAGACTTCCATCGACCTGATATAATGAATCAACACTAAACCCAAGAGTAAAGCCATCTTTAACATTATTTTTCCATATACATACCTTGCCATCACTGAAGGTAACCTTGTAGCCTTTGTCTTCCATTCCCGAGATGGACACTAGGTTCTTTTTGAGGTCAGGTGCATTTAATACATCCTGGACTTTCTAGCCTTCTTGAATGGTTGTCCTTTTCCTTGATCCCTAGCTCTCCTCTTACCTTTGCTGTTGAATTTGTCATTCCTTTGATTTGCCATCAGAGGGATTTTGATCATCGTCCCGGTGTGAGTCCTTTCTATTGTTTTGACTTCTCCATTTTTCCATTTGTTCCAGGCAGCAGCGGATGCATTTGATGGAGGCTCAACAATATTGCCTCTCACATGATCCAACACTCCTTGATACTCAAGGGTTATATCAATAGACATCTTCCATCTGTGATAGTTAGCTTCTCACAGAGCTTGTCTTCAGCAGGAAAGAGTGTTGAGGACCCCATAGTTCTTTTAGGATAGCCTTGCCAATCTTCTCTTTGATGATGCTCTTGCTCTTGCTCGGGCTTTGTCATCACCTCTGCTTCGATACCATGTTAAGTTATGGTATGTTCTATGCTTGTAATAGTTTAATTCATTTTCTTATTATATTCCACAGATTAGCAATCACATATATATAAAGTAAACTGCAGATATAACATTAAACGATCGACAGAAAACAAGCCAAGACAAGAGACACAAGATGTGGCGGCTAGCCAAAGACAAGCCCCACAATGTGTGGGGAAACCCTTTGATCAAATCTTCTTTTATCTTCAATAATTCAGCAGAGATAAATAGTACAATAAATCTGATTCATATCAGCAGTAGCAAACCCTAGATCAACAGCATCAGCATTAGCAGCTTCATTATCAAACTAGGACAGACGATATCTCACAAACCAACCATCGGATTGACTTCATTCCACCACGAAAAGTTTCAGCTTCCAGAGGAGGTTTAGATGAATCTACAACACAGTTCCAAAGAGGAGATATTCTAGGCCTCGCAAGTCAATCTTTACTTCTGCAATTGCAGCATCAATTTCAGTAGTTTCCGGCTTCAAACTAGGGCAGTCGATATCTTGCAAATCGTTCATCGGATTGACTTCATTCCACCACCAAAAGTTGCGGCTTTCAGAGGAGATTCAGATGAACCTATAGTTCAGTTCCAAAGAGGAGATCTTCTAGGCCTTGCAAGTCAATCTTTACTTCTGCAGTTACAGCGTCAGTTTCAGCAGTTTCCGGCTTCAAACTAGGGAAGTCGATATCTTGCAAACCGTTCATCGTATTGACTTCATTCCACCACCAAAAGTTGCGGCATTCAAAAGAGGTTTGTGTCATATACTTGGTAGTTCGTGTCTGACCATCAAAGTTCATCAAATCAATTTTACAGTCATTATGGATGTTCTTTTGGTCAACCAAGAGTCATGTCAGTCATTAGGTCTAGGGTTTCGCAAATTTCATCTTCAAAGTGTCTAATAATGTCAGCAGGCCATGAGGATGTTCATAATAAGTTTTTATTCCAGATTTTTCATTTCCAATAATGCTCAAGAATGATTCTTCTTCAAAACTCTGTTTTGAAGAAGAAATCGTCAAATTTATTTTTTGTAATAAATATGTAATTTTTAAGGTTTTTCAATTTTTACAGTTCTTCAGTGCAGACCTGGTCATCCTTTGCCGAAATCCAATGCCATCATCCTTGCAAAAAATTGCCAAGAATTTCATCATTCAGTCAAAAAATTAAAGGAAACAACCAAAAAACAGAGTTTGTATTAAAAGGTGGAAAGTGCCAAATCCAAAATATAAGAAAGTGGGTTTTTGCCATTCAAATGTCATTTGCACTCAAGAAGTTGTCAAAGACCCAAAGGAAATCGTGGAGGAGCGAAACTTGTGATTTTGAAGGCTGACAGTGTGTTGGAAGGGTGCGTGGCGCATTGGGTGGAGGTCGCGGCGCATAGAGCCGCTGTTCGCAGTGTAAAACTGAATGTGCGCAACGTATATAGCTAGCGTGACACATTGGGTTGCGCGCACGGTGCACAGGGCCGACAAGCAAAAAAATCATCACCGCTTCCAAAATTTTCAAACCAACTCAGTTTTCCTCGTGCCAAGTAAGTTTGTAAGGCTGTGAATTGCTATTAGCTTGTGTTTGGTGTTGTTTGGAGGGAAGAATATGAAAGTTTAAAAGTTGAAAACATAAACCCTCTCATTTTGATAAAAACTGCCTCTTGGGGTTTGAATTTGAGTGTTAAAATTTGACGTTGGTGCCAAGTATTTCAAATCTCATTTCTTTCCTATGGTTCCTTTCCCCTTCACTGCCATATTATCATTTGTCAATCCCTTATTCCCTAACATCCCAAATCACTTATTCCTAAGTTCTATTATCCCTAAACCCTACCATTCCCTATCACTCTCCTTCTCTCATTTCACTTATAAAATCCTCAAGTCCCCAAGCAGTTAAGTGACCGTCCTCACATTTTAAATCTCACTTGACAAACCCCACCATTCTCAATGCTCATTTGTTTTTTCACAGCCCCTCATTTGACTTTGACATATTTGGCATTGAAAACAAAGGAAGCAATTAGTCCTTCTCAATAAAACAAACATACACCTTGCTTGAAACATTATGGAAATGGAGACTGATTCATCATATGAACAAGACAGTGATTCTACCATAGAACTTCATGCACCAAGAAGGCCACGTAAGGGTGGCAGACATGTCAGAGAAGAGCCCACCTCATTGACTCAATTAGAGGCCTGCCCACTTGCCATGGCATGTTTCCAACAATAGTCATGCTTTGAGTATTGTGAGATGATTGCTCAGACTTAGTATCATAAGGAGTTGGCTCAGTTGTTTGTTTTACATTTGCATGATGGTCAGGTAACTCTTGCTGGTGTAAATTTCACCTTGACACCAGAAACCATTTCTTAGGCAATAGGAATACCGAATGTAGGTGACGAATGGAACAAAAGGCAACAGGTAGAAAGAGTACATTATGAACCATATATCAGGCCTAGCTATGTGAGACAGCTCAGTAGGGTGTTCCCATTCTGGTTTTTGAAAGAATCCTATGCGCCGTTGATGAGACTCATTATCAGATATTTTAGTTGTGAAGGCCACTTCTCATGCCTCTATGCATACCATATCAGGTTATTGATGCATTTCACGAGAGTGAAGATGATGAAAATTCCATATTTCATGTGCCGAAACATCAAGAGGATGACTACTCTTGTACATAAGAAGACTCCTGAACAACAGTACAATAGCATTTATCACTATGCGCTCATCAAGATCATTGGTGTACATCAGCTTGGTTTGCATGGTATCACATGGGAACACTTCATTTCCTGTGATTCTTTCACAGCTTCAGCAGCTCATCAGGAGGTTGTCCATGATGTGGGTGACCCTTCACATCAGTATGGAGGTCAGGAGGTAGAGACTACTAGTGTGCCGACATACGTCACCTATCAGAGAGGCATGAGAGGATTGTTTGCAGTAGCCCGACGAGTACTATCTCCACCTGGGGTGGAAGGGGTCTCGTTACCGTTGTCAGCAGCAAAGGTATAGGTACAGGACAAAGGCAAGAGGCCTATGCAAGATGAGGGCCCTTCAGGTGGCGAAGGCACTGATTTCATACTCATTGGTGATGATGTGAGCTCTCTTAGCTCAAAGTTGAGGGAGATTATTCAGGAACAGATGGCCGAGATAGATACACTGACCGACAAGTTGTAGAGAGCTCAATGGGTCATAAACTATTTGGAGAAGAAAAACAAACAATTGGAGGATCAGCATACAGTCATGGAGTTACAAAACATTCGGAAGAACCGCCAAGCTGCCCAAAGGCGGAGGGTGGAGTTCACTTCGCTTGAGCAAGAGATCAACGCCAATCGAGAATCTTGGCTTGAGAGGATCAAAATTCATCTTGAGAAGCTGTTGGCAAAGGCAAACAAGGACAAGGACATGCTCAGGCACATGAAAAACCATTATTGGGCACGAACTCATGTTTGCAAAGTGAGGATCAAAATCCTGAAGGCAAGACTAAAGAGAGCACTAAAATGACGCAAAAGCGATGATAAACTCTGAATTTTGGCCAAAGCTTCTTTGGCTGAGCATGATACTCAATGATAGACCTTCAGTCCAAATTTCAACAAATTTCGAGAAACTTTTGTTAATTTTGAATTTTTTGGCTTCAAAACAGATTTTCCTGCCCAACGCGTAGCGCCACTTGGCGCGCGCTTATAATTGGGAGATCATTTGGAGGAAAACTTTGCATTTTTGGATTTTTATGAAAATTTATGCATTCTCATGAATTACCTAAGGATTTCATCAAGTTCTGGGTTGCCTAAAGGGTCAAAAACACACAAAAAATGACCTCTCTGCCACTTTTTGCACCCATAGGAAGCAGTCCTGGGAGATTAAAGTTTTAGAGGGGCCAATGACATACAAATCCAGAAATTCCACTTGGGTTGGAAAGTAGATAGGTAGGGCTTTCCAACGAGCTATCATGAGCTCTATTTGGACTTTTGGAAGGGCCTCACAATCAGCTCCAAAATTGTGCTACGCATAGAGATTTTGGGCGCGATGCATAGGGAAATTTGGCCTATTTTTCACTCTTCAGCTCAGAATTTTGGCCAGTTTTGACTAGTTTCACTTTTTGATGTTACTCTTGATCTAAATTGATGTAATTTCATGACCATGATGTAATTTTGGCACATTTTTACCTGTCTTAGTAGATTCATTCACTAAAAGGTGAAATGTGAGTGAATGAATCAATTTCCTAGCATATAGAGGAAAGTTGTTTCATTGCCTATTTTTCAGTTCCTTGTTTAGATATGGTTGAAACAGCTTCTAGAATGATGAGCTTGACCCCTAGAGGCATGGGAAGGAGTTAGGCTTGTCTATATCATGTAATTTCTCAGTCATTTTCAGGGTTGGATACTTGGGATTGCTTGGCACTTCATTGTACATTCATTTTCAGCATTTTTGGCAAAGGGAAGACCAGGGTTTTGCAGCACTTGTTGGGATGCTTGTGGATTTGTGTTTTGATGGTGTTTTTCTTAATGTAATTTTAAGTTCATTGATGTTTTATGTATTCCATTTCCGTTCTCTTTGCTTCTGAAATTAAACAAATTGAGTAACAAAGGTAGAATTCATGAGTTTGTTGTGCTCTGCCTTTTAGTTTTGTTTAATTCTCAATGTTTTCTTCAGTTTGAAGAGGATTCTTGATAGCCTCTTGCCCTCTTCAGCTTCTCATCAATATTTTCTATCCATTCATTTAATATAAAGCATCAAAACTATTTCCTACCTTGCCCCAACCGGAACTCTGTAAAAATTTGGCCTCATCCCCAGACCCGAATTTGCCTGTCCCTTTTTCCAACAAAAAACCCCAAAAAAATCAAATCAAATCCTTGCACTTCATACCTAGCCTAAGATTAGTTTTTAAATCAGTCATCTCAAGCCCCATCGATTATATTTTGCTGATATTGACCCGGAGAGAGCCCTCTCCTGTCCTTGTAGGGCTAGCTACGAGGTTGAGCATGGTTTGATATGGACCTAGAATCTTACCTTTCTAGCTTGAGGTAAATCTAGGCTCTAACATAGTGGTGATCATTCTGGGGACTTAATTTTAAGATTAGCCAGGTAGCCTTTGAAATGCTTTTGCTTTGTATTAGAGCAAGTAGATAAACGCTACTTCAGTCAATCTCCAGTCTAGTCTCATTAACGGAAAATGTAACCTGCAAACACCCCAGTACATTTGATGATTCTAAGCTGTGGATGATAAGCTTAGGATTTGATAGGCTGAGAATGTTGTTTATGTCCATTTTATCTTTTGAAAATAGCACACTGGCTTCAAGGAGATATACTAGAGCCAATCCAGATCCAAATCCTCCTCCAGTATACGAGAATCCCAATCTTATTCCAAGAATCCTTCGTCGAGAGAGTTCCGAGACTCCCGTGTTTAAATCTCATTCATGCCCTGCGATTTTCAAGTATCTTGAAGAGCTTGATTTTGATGAACAGTTTGAGTTATCATTGTTTGAAACCAAATCTGAAAGTGTTGTTGGTTCCACAGTCCCGAATCCAGACTTTGTTACAACTCTTGAAATTGAAAAGACCAATAAGTCTATTGATAATTATATTTTGAGACAGCTCCAGACTGCAATTGAGGCTTCAAATATCACTGATTTCCTAGAAACTGCATCTGCCACCCTTGGATCATCCATAACTGCATTCAGCTCAAGGATTCCCACCGAACCGCCCTTCATTCCCACCATCCCTGTGCAGCCTATTGTCTCAGATCAAAAGTCTGCAGTAAATTCACCTCTGTCTACTCATACATCCAAAATTGCTTTTCCTCTACACACCCCTCCTCATACACCTCAGACGTCAGTTGCACCCACTCCTCCTGTTAGTTCCAGTCTTCGCAGCCTGTAACCAGGGATCAACATGAGCTCTTACTATGTCTGGTTTTGTTAGATGTTTTGCACATGATGTTCAACACAAAACATGTCATAGGTGTTTTCATCAGAAGGAGCTCAGAAAAATATTTCCAACGGTATATCACACTCCCGTAACCGGTTCCTGGATTAGAAAACATGAATGAGTGATTATTGGTTATGCATGTTTCGAGGTCAGTTGCTACACACAATGACAAGTTTAGTACAAAATCAGTTTATGAACTAATGGTAAGGAATATTTGAAAAGTGAAAGATGTTTTTGTTCACCACATACTAAATAAAAAAAAATTCCTTCATTTTATGCACAGGTGTTACTCTGTGGGAGATATACAGTGATATTTGGAGCCTACAGTAAAACAAAGCAATTTTTTCATATTTTCTACTATTTTAGTCATTTTAGTGCGGAGCCATTTTACAACAGATGGAAAGTAATTTTGCAAAACCCAAGGATTTTTTTGTTAATAATGAGCCATATAACAAAAACCTCTTTCATTTTATTCACAGGTGTCATGGATTGGGATATGTGACTAGATCTTTACAGCTCATTTTCACATAATAAAGTTTTAATGATTTTCTGTTTTAGAGATGATTTTGTGGAGCAGATTACGAGATACTGGAAACGAATTTCCCAAATTTAAGAGAGGTTTTTATCCTGCACGACCTTATCTACAAAAACCTCTTTCAAGTTTGTAATAGGTGTTATTGTTTTGGAGATATGAGTTCATCTTCAGCACCTATTTTCAGAAATTCGGCCCAAATTTAATGTAATTAATTCTATTTTGAAGAAAATGGTTGAGCTCAATCCCTTAGTACAAGGATGAGAAAATGTATATATTTTATGAATTTCATAGTGTAGGGTTTGGATTTTGGTAGAAGCTTGGACTCCTGGGAATAGCTTGACACTCTATTGTACATATTTTATCTGCATTTTTGGCAAAGGAAAGACCAGGGTTTTGCAGCACTATTTGGGATTCATGTGGCTTTATGTGTTGATGGTGTGCTTCTTTCAGTATTTGTAAGTTGTTTATGTGTATCCCTTTCCTTCTCTTGTCTTCTGCAATTGAACAAATGAAGTGTTAAGATATAATCCATAATTTGCTATGCTCTGCCTTTAAGTTTGTTTGATTTTCCATGTTTTCATCTGTTTATGGAGAATCCTTGAAAGTTTCTTGCTCTCCTTAACCTCTCACCAGTCTGATCTATCCTTCATTCTCTTTAAAGGCATAAAAAAAATCACCTATCTTGCCCCAAGTAGACCTCTGCAAAAGCTGTGCCTCATCCCTGCACCCAAAATTGCCTTTCCCTTGAATTCAACAAAACTTCAGAAAATCAATTTCCAATTCCTTGTACTTCATACCTAGCCTAAAATTAGTTATCAATTTAGTTATCTTGACCTCATTGATTACCTTTTGCCAAGATTGAATCGGAGAGAGCCCTCTCCTGTCCTTGTAGGGCTAGCTACGAGGCTGAGCGTGGTTTGATGTGGCCTCAAGTTTTACCTTATTTCAGCCTAAGGTAGATTTGAGTATTAACACCTCCAACATCCCCAAGACCGAATCTGCCAAGAGCCATGGCTACTCGATTTTCTCCTCTTGTATTACTTTATAACTTGGATGACATGCATGTTGACTATTAGAGTAAGATTCCATTGTTTGATGGCACTCCTCAGAGTGTTCTGGCTCAACAACATGTAGAAAGAATGGCAGATTTCTTCGATCTCCATGAAATTGATGCAGAGAACATGATCATGAGATTATTTGTGCAAACTTTCGGCGGTGAGGTAACAAAATGGTTCAGAGATTTGGCAGCTAGAAGCATTCCCACATTAGCTGAGCTTCAAAGACAGTTCTTGGATCGCTGGGAAGTAAAGAAAGATCCTCTTCAAATCACTTCTGAATATACCAAGATCAAGCGGAATGTCGGTGAGTCCGTGCAAGACTACTGTATTAGATTCAATGCATTTTATAATGCAATTCCTGATGATTTAAGGCCATCTATAAAGTCAGCTTTACTTAAGTTCCTGGATGGTTTTGATCTGGACATGGCATATCAATTGAGAGAGAGAGATCTGACTACCTTAGAAGAAATGCAGAAAATTGCTGTTAGTGTTGAGGCAAATTTGAATGACAAGAGAGCTAGATTGAAAGCCGAGAAGAAAGTCTCAATAAAGGAAGAAGCTTCCACATCAGACCAAGTACTCTGCAAGGTAGAAAAAATGATTGAAAGGTTAACACTTGATAATCCTGAACGCAGATTTGGAAACCCAATTTTCATGGCTAGCAGCAACCACAATTCAGGATCAAAAAACGTGAGCAACGAGCACAAGAACTGACACCACAACAACAACAAGTAAAGACACCTCTTCAGCAAAATTTTGTTGGTCCCGAATCTGATGATGAAGATAATGTAATAGGAGAAGAAAATCACTTCTTTACTCCTGATGATATGCCCACCTTTATCACTAAAGATGATGAGTATGCAGAAAATTCAGTTGTATAGAAGGATGAGGATTTTATGTTGGCGAATGACACAACTCTTGAAGAAGAGTCGGATGAGTATCAGAGAGGTTATATGAATGATTTGTCCACCCAGCAATGTCATTATTCACTTAGAAACAGAAATGTCCCCATCAATCCAATCCAGAGGAGAAAGGAAGTTCCAGCATCTAAGAATGAGTCACCTGATGTACTACTAGCAAGTCTCCACCAGCAAATGAAAGAGTAAATCAGCCAATTGTATCAAAGGATAAAGCTGAAAGAAAAGATGTTTCAGCCAAAGAGGTAGAAAAGATTTTAGCTTTTAGTTTAGAAAATGAAATTTCTAAATTGAAGGTATCCATTCCCTTGATTGAACTAATGAGGAACAACAATTATAGAGGTCAAGTCTCTAAAATTTTGAATTTTGACCCAATGTCTGATATGGTGAGTGTGGAAGATGATCAACCTGAACTGATTTTTGGACCAACATTAAATGGCGAGTCTCTAGACAGTGATGTGCCACCTTTTTATATCAGTCTGAGATTGCATAAGTTTGTGTTGCATAATGCCATGTTTGATTCCGGCACTTCCCACAATCTTATGCCGAAGGCTATCATGGAGAAGTTGGGTTTGGACATCACTAGGAAATACCATGATTTTTATTCATTTGATTCTAGCAGGGTGAGATGTATTGGGCTCATTAAATACTTGGTTGTAAGTTTGGATCAAATTCCAACGAAGAATGTTTTGATGGATGTTATTGTGGCAGGCATTCCTCCTAGATTTGGTATGCCTCTTTCCAGGTCTTGGAGAGCAAAATTGAAAGGGACATTACAACTAGATTTCTCCTATGCAACGATTCCTGTGTTTGGCCAAATGAGGAAACTGTATTGGGAACAAAAAATGAAATACATGATTACAAGCAAGGAGAAACTGATTAATCATCTGATTAATTATGTGCATACAGATTTAGAGTCTTTTGTTTTGTATTCAGATAGTTTCAATGAGATAGATAGTCAGTTAGTTGAAGCAGGAAATATTTCAGAAATGGCAGAGAATTTCAGAGAAGTTTTGAAGAAAGAAGGACAAGAACAGGGAAATACCATTGAACAATCAGATAAAGATAATGGACAACAAGCAGAAAAAACAAAGCTAACAGAGTTTCAACACTTAGAAGAAGAGGAAGATGGTTTGTGGACCATGGATTTCGATGGAGCAGTGGGAAATGATGGTGCTGGAATTGGTATTTAGGTACGCAGTCCTTTGTCTGCTTCGAACAAAGTGCCTAGTAATGTACGAGTATGTTCTTACAAGCTAGCTTTTGATTGTTCGAACAATGAGGTTGAGTACGAAGCTTTGATTGCTGGCCTAAAAATTCTAAGGAAGCTAAACGTTAAGAGGATTGCTGTATATGGCGACTCCGAATTGGTGATTAAGCAAGTCAAAGGTGAATATCAAGCAAAACATCCTCAGATGCGGACTTACTGGAATGCAGTCCTAGATATCTTGAAATTGTTTTTAGATTATACCTTGACGTGTGTGCCTCGTATTCAAAATAGTATTGCAGATGCATTTGCTAAGGCGAAAAGTAATTTGAAGATTCTTATGAACTCAAGTAATAAATTTGAAATCCATGTGAAACATCGTCTGACTGTCCCGGACAATTAGAAATATTGGCAAGTTTTCCAAGATGATGAGGAGATTGATGATTTTCTGCAAAACAAAGGTAAGTTCAAAGATACCTCAATTGATTTAGAACATGATGATGGTAAAGATGATGTGCAGATCAATCAAATGGAAGTGTTGCAGCTAAAGGATAATATTATTCCTAAAGGCTTGATACCTTTAGAAGAACTCTTTGATCAAGATGACATAGCCCGCAAACCAACATTGCAGCCAACAGAGAAAGGAGTTGAAGAGGTGAACATTGGGACAGCTGAAAATCCAAAAATGGTAAAACTGTCCAAAGCATTGCCACAGAAGATAAAGGCCAAATATATCAGTTTTTTTTCATCCTTTGCTGATGTGTTTGCTTGGGACTATTCTGACTTGAAGACATAT
>APFE030881502.1:154211-203703 GCA_000404065.3 Pinus taeda | reverse complement strand
CAAGAAATGTGGCTTTTTAAGGCCATAAGAATGTAAAACATTTGAATTTCTATGCTTTGTGCAACTTGGGGAAAGGGTGTTAGTGATGAGTGATATACAAATGAGAAACAAGGGAGTTAGTCATGCTCCAGAGTGCTGCTCTTCCTGTAGGTGTTTCAGCAACTTTGATTTTGAAAGAGACACCACTTCTGCAACCCCATCTACCTACCCAACTATTTCTCCTAACATTTTTTGTTCTTTCTTGGAGGGTGCACTTGGACATGCAAACCCTTTTGAATGCCTTTTCTTTTCATTGGCTTTTTGCTTTCATCTCCTATCTAATACAACCCTTATTCCTTCCAAGGTCCCAGATTAAGCAGTTGGGAACCTTAGCTTCTCTACCTAGCTACTAATCTGCCAAGATTGAACAGTTTGGACAGATTCCATTCTCTATTCTACAACATAAATTAAAACATGGCATGATCCAGATTAGACTGTTGGACCATCCATCAAAATTGAGTTCTTATGAAAACTGAGACAGACATTGTCTTCCTAAGGAAATATGGGATCTTTGCATTGTCAAAGCAGAGCATATTTGGATCTTTGATATCCAATCATGAAATATGAAACCTATTGGTATAGGTATCCAACAGAAGTGTCTATGTTATTTTATGCAACGGATCGATAATATTGTGAAATACACAGACACTGAAGTAGTTAAAGAAAACACAACAGGAAAACATATAAACACAACAAGTTTAATAAGGATTTCACCCAATATTCCTGGGCTACGTCTCCCAATCTAGGCTTCAGTGGTGGCCTCTCTATTATGTTTTCAAAACAGAGTTTTTACAACAATGAGCTCAATTTGAGTCTCACTCAAGAGATACAATTCAGCGAGACTGTACTTGGATCCCCCAAGTCTCTGGAGTACACAGGCTCTCCTTACTGACCCCTGATCTCTACTGGTCACAATAGTATGAGTCCAATCTGAAACTCAATACATGACAAGAATATACAGAGGAGTTTGCTTGAACCTCTCAAGCCTTCTCTGGAGTACACAGACTCTCTGACTCTCTTTGTCTCTATCTTGATGCTGCCTTTGTTTCTGCAGGTCATCTCGAATTCTTCTCTTTGTTCTCAACTCTTAGCTTTCTTAACTCTCTTACTACTTTCTTCTCTCTCTGTCAGTTCGTGGCTTTAAAGCCAATCTGCTTTCTGACTATTCATTTCCACTTCCTAGCTTTCTGATTCCCCTGCCTCTATCCGTTCAAATTCCTCTGTCCTACATTATCAGTCACTGTATAACACCTCACAGGGAGGTGGCCACCTATCTCGTAATGGATGAGTTTCAGTTCTCTTGGACAAACTCAAAACGACCGTTTTTACCATTAGCTCCAAGAATGCTCGCAAAACACGACCTTCTACCAATGCATTGTCCATATCAGACTTCAAATCTTATATAACTTTGCCTATTAACTTTGTCAAATCTGGTCATCCATTGGAACGCATCTTCGTCATTGATCTGGGGGGCCCAGATCCTACGGTCATCGTTCATATCAGGTAGCTAAGTCACATGACGATTACATGTCCGATGTGAGCGGTTTTATCTCTCCCCACCAGGATGTGTGGTGATCGTTGTGTGGCATCGAGCGAAACTCGGCCGAAACCACTTACTGCTCGAAGCCTCTCCAATATTCTATTGGTTTTTGTGGGACCCCGCTTCTGATGGAATCAGAGCGATATCTGTTACATTTTATGATTTTTCGGGTCTGGGTGCTTGCGGGCTTTCATTCTTTGAGGGGTTTTCCCTGCGATATGCGATTAGTGACTATTCGCTAATCGCATATCAGAAACTACCCCCATTTCTCGAACTGGCCTCTGGTTTTGCTAATTCGCGACAGCACGTTACCGTGGGCCGATGGTCTACGTGCTTGATGGACAGTCCTCGTTGCTTCACGCTGACCACAAATTGCAATTGTTACAAGGATATCTCTGATAAGCTTGATCTTTATAAGACTTTGAAGCTTTGGCATGATTTTTAAAGAGTTCATGAAAACTTAGAGAGTGTTCTAGGATCCAATTTGGATCAATTATACTCCTAGGCATTCCTTCAATGTTGAATGCTTCACTTGTGATAATTTTGGTGATAAATTTGTTCAATGTGTTGCTTATAAAACCATTATGACTAGAGAAGAAAGAAAACAAAAGAATCAGATTGAAAAAAGAAATCTTCTTACAATGCCTTCTCACCTCTACAAGATGAAATTGAATGTTTTTTTTGCAATAACTTTGGCCGTAAAGAAATTGAATGTAGAAGCATAATAGGACCATCCTATCAGCATGAAAAAAATACAATAACAGCCAAGGTATGGAAAAGGAAAACCATAGACTTTGAAAATTGTGGTCTAGCTTTATATGAAGGAGATCAAGAATATATATGGTACATTGAAAATGGATGTTCAAAGCATATACAAGTGACAAAGATAATTTTATTTCTTTCAATGAAATAAATAAAGAAAATAATGTAACTTTCGGAAATAATTCACCTACTTCTATAAAAGGGAAAGGAACCGTGCTATTAAAGAAAAAGTTAAAGGCTGGAAATGTTTTGTTTGTTGATGGATTAAGGCATAACTTGTTAAGTGGTAGTCAAATGTGTGACAAGGGGCTTGAAGTTGTTTTCAGATCAAATAACTACATGGTAAGGAATATGGACATAGGTAAGATCATAATAAAGGGAACAAGAACTCCAGGAAATGTCTATGTCTTGGAAGGCGGCCAAGAACATTGTTACTTAAGAAAATCTAAACAAAGACGGATTTGGCACAAAATATTGGGACACCTTAGCTTTTCTCAATTATACAAATCAAGCAGAATGGGAGCAGTACGTGACTTACCCAACATGTCTCCACTAGAAAATAGCATATGCAAATCATGCCAATTTGGTAAGCAAACCAGGGTTCAATTTAATGCTAAAGAAAGTACTACAAGTAAGCCACTTTAATTTTTTCATACTAATTTGTGTGGTCCTATGAGAAAGAAGTCTCTTTGGGGTGAAAAATATTTCATATTATTCATTCATGATTTTATAAGAATGTGTTGGGATTTTGTACTTAAACATAAAGATGAAGCATTTGATGAATTTATAGTATTCAAGGATCTAGTAGAAAATGAATTAGATTTGAAAATCAAATGTCTTAGATTTGATAGAAGAGGAGAGTTTGTATTAGATGACTTTTTCAATTTCTATGAACAACATGGCATCAAAAGACAATTTTCTATAGCTAAGACTCCTCAAGAAAATGGAGTGGTAGAAAGAATGAATAGAACAATCCAACAAATGGCATGTGCCATGCTTGATGAATTAGGAATTCCACATACCTTCTGTGGGGAAGAAGAACATACAACCATGAATATATTTAAAAAAATATCATGTTCGAGTAAACATTGATAAAACTTTGCATGAACAATGGTTTGGTAAGCCTCTAACTATCAAACATTTTAGAATTTTTGGAAATAAATGTGACATAACAAAAAATGATGACAATCTTGGAATGCTTGAATCTAGAGTTGACGAAGGAATCCTCCTTGGATACTCTTCTAGAAGAAATGGATATAAATTCTATAATAGAAGGCTTCAAAAGGTTGTTGAATACATTGATGTTTTGATTGATGAAGCATCCATGGGTAGCAAATGGGAAGGACCAGCAGATGATGAACTTGTTTATACTACAAGTAAAAACATTGTAGGAGAGGGAATTATTGAAGCATCAAAAGAGGGAAATGAAAAAATACAAACATCAAAAAAGACTATTTCAAGGTATGTTCATAAAAATCATCTGAATCTCAAATTCTAGGTGAAAAGGAAGCAGGAGTACAAACTAGAAGAACTCTTTTTGGAACTTCTAGTTACCTAGCCTTAATATCCAATAGAACCTCAAAATGTGAATCAAGCATGCAAAGATGAATTTTAGGTTAAGGCAATGAATGGAGAACTTTATTAGATAGAAAAAAATGATGCATAGTAATTAGTACCAAGGCCTCATGATAAAAATGTTATTGGGACAAAATGGGTGTTAAAAAAAAAATGAACAAAAATGGAGATGTAGTTCGCAACAAAGAAAGACTTGTAGGTAAAGGCTAGGCTCTATAGGAAGGCATATAATCTGAAGAAACATTTTCTCCTGTAGCTAGACTTGAATCCATAAGAATATTTCATGCATTTTAAAGTTTTCATAGCTTTAAATTATATCAAATGGACATCAAATATGCATTCTTAAATGGGGATATAGAAGAATAGGTCTATATAGAACAACCCAAAGGGTTCATTCTTGGGAATGATAAAAATTTTGTGTGCAAACTGAAGAAAGCATTATATGGATGGAAATAAGCTCCTCGTGCATGTAATATCATCTTGACAAGTACCTTCAACAAAAAGGATTCAAAAAAGGGTCTCCAGATAACAATATATATATCAAGATGGATAAAGACAAATTTTTGATAGTTCTTTTTTATGTAGATGACATCATATTTGGATGTAATGTAGAATCTTTGAGTCAAGGATTTTCTTCAGTTATGCAACAAGGATTTGAAATGTCTTTACTTGGTGAACTAACATACTTTCTTGGGGTGAACTAACATACTTTCTTGGCCTTCAAGTTCAACTAAATATGGTATCTTTCTTTTTCAAACCAGGTACCTCTAACAAATTTTGAAGAAATATGGAATGGAAGACTGCAAGCCGGTATGCACACCAATGGTAACAAGATGCAATATTAGTAAAAATGATGATTCTCCTTCAGTCGGTCAACCAAAATTTAGATCTATGATTGGTAACTTGCTTTATCTTATAAGTACAAGACTAGACATTATGCATGCAGTTGGAATTGTTGGATGATTTCAAGCCAATCTTAAGGAAACTCATCTCCAAGAAGTTAAGAGAATATTCAAGTATCTACAAGGAACTCAATATTTTGGTCTATGGTATCCCAAAAATGTAGACTTTGCACTTCATTCTTATATAGACGCTGATTGGGAAGGTAATTTTGATGATGACAAGAGTACTAGTGGAGGAGAATTTTATTTGGGACCCCACATGGTGTCATGGTTCAACAAGAAACAAAGATCCATTGCTTTATCCACTTCTGTGGCAGAATATGTTATTGTTGTGTCTTGTTGTACTCACCTTTTATGGATGATCCAAACATTTCAAGACATTCAAATGACTTGTCCTCAACCTATACCCATTGTTTGTGACAATACTAATGCCAAGCATATTCCAATCAAATATCATGTTCTGAGAGAACAGGTGCTTGAACAAAAGGTTAAAGTAGAATATGTTCCTTCAAAGGAAGAAGTTCTAGACATATTCACAAAGCCACTTCCACATGATTCCTTTAGATATCTTAGACATAAATTAGGAATGATCTTTGCTTCATCACTCTGCTAATTATTCTAACTGGTATTTCATGTTCAGCGGGATTTGAGACTGTAAATTACTATAGTTTACCTTATTTACATGGATTACATGAAGGTCAAACTTTTATATACATGTTTATTTTCTCTATACAGCTGCATATGTTTATCTAAGATGAAGAAACAATGGGACAATCTCAGGAGAGTTTCTGATATGCTTCAATCAATTATTAATTTTCCTTTTGGTTCTAACATTGATTAGTTATAGTTTGTTGGTGATGCTCAGAGTTTACTTGGAAATGATATTGGTTTATCATGGTTCATGAGTTGCTACCATACATCATTGTTTCTTTGATTCTTTTGATGACATTGTTGATTGATGAGCTGGATATGATCATGACCTAACAGTGAATAGTTGGAACAACTTCAGGGGGGAGCATTTGTCATGCTTCTAATAACACATTGTTGGCATTATATCTGCTTGAGAAATAGTTGCAAAATCATGATGTTTTCATGGTTCATTCATTACTTGCTAACATTGATGAAGAGATATGCTAAATATACTAGTCGATGATGTTGTTTATCAGTTTTATGTCCCGTGATACTAAATTTTATTGATGATACTTGAAAACGTTGGTCATATATTGATGTTGTTTGTCTCTTGATGTAAAGGTCATGTAAAGGCCCATATTGTCAAACATTATAAAATTCATCCAAGTAGGTCAATTCATTTATGTATGTAGTCCCAATACATTTCAAATTTGATGTAATGTTGAGTCTAATATGTAACCCCACTATCTTGGGTGATTGATGTAAGCATGAGTCCTTGTTGATAGGAAATGTAATATTTTGTTAAGTCATAAATTCAAGTACTTCATTGAATATATTCCATAAGACTCAACATATGCTCAAGGGGAGCATGTTCATTATACAGTCTTCATCTTCAACAAATCAGCTCTACAATGTTCCTCTCTACATAGGGGAAGACAATTCTTCTTTCAACATTGGTCAGCCCTTTGCCCTTGATGCCAAAGGGGGACAGAAGCTTGGTTTTTGGAGAGATTTGTTGGGAGAGAAGTTTTGTGTTTAGCTTGATATGTTTACAGATGTTTTTGTAGGTATTTACAGGTGGTAGTGTCCAAACAGCAAAGTGGTTGCCATCAAGTCCAAAGGTGGGGATTGTTGACATTATGGCTAATGTGTTGTCCTTAATGGAAACCTACCTGATAGAGATGTCAAGATAATGGTTATGCATATGCTATAGGTGATAAGACCAAAGGAATACTAGTTTAGAGAGAAATGAATGGCAAAGATAAAGTGTGAGAAATTATACATGGGTCCTATGAAGCAAGCTTGTGTACATACTCAGGTATGGTTAAGAGAAGTCGTGTACAAAATTTTCACCATGGTATTGTGAATACCAAGGGTATTTACCATGGTATTGGACCATATTGGACCATAGTATTTGGAAGAAACAATTTATATTTGATCCGGTCAAAGAATACTTACAACATAACCAAGGTATTTACCTAAGGTATTGGCTAAGGCAAATACTATATAAAGAGATGGAGATAAATTTATTGGATGTGCTAGTTTTGAATTGTTTATGAATGATTTGATCTGAAATAGTTGTGCACTAGGGAACTTGGAGATGGACCAGATCGGATAGATAAGAAATGAATACATATTGGTTAATCTATTTATTATTCTATAGATCTATGATAATGGTATAATGATGTGTATGCCGAGATTTGGGTTTGACAGATGTTGTGGTTGTAGTGAACGTATGATTCAATGATTTCATATTTGTATGTTTATTTTCCTTTGAGAAGTCATGTACATATGGATATCTTCTTCTAAGTAGTCGCGCATATATTCTATGAAAGTTTAGAATTTGTATGCAGGCGTTAAGAATGGTAAGCACATGCATACACAGATGTGCTTTGTAAAAGTCAAGTATACATGAAAGGGTCTTGAAATATGGGTTGTTGATGATATTTGATTAGTTCTGTTATGTTTTCTGTTGTCTTTCACTAATGTATCTCACATTATTGTTTATAACAATACTCGTTGGAGTGATTTGGTTATGGTATGGAATATTGATTAATGATGATGCTACTATATGGTGATTTGTATTTGATTCATTCATCCATGATGAATTTAGCATAAGATTTAGTGATTGATTCAGTGTTACAGTGATTCAGATTTAGGTATCGGTAATTTGAGATATGTACGCAAGTCTTTTTCAGGGAAAGCACATATGTATGCAGGTAGGATTCAGAACAGTAACATATACATTATGACATATGTTTGATCAGGGTTTACAGTGACAACATTTAGCTTTTGTGATGAGTAGTACATGGTAGGGTATACTTATGAAGGGTTGTGCATTTATTTGATCTTATATGGATTGGTTTGGTCTAGTTGCATTGGTTTGTTAAGATTCAATGATTAATTTGATGATTAAATTGGTTCAGTGACTGGGTGATTTGATTCAACAATATAATTCAGAATTGTTACTTGGTTTGGGCTTAATGATTAAAGTGGATCCAATATGAAATATTATGAAAAGTGGTCCACCCTTTTAGTAGGAGTTGGTAAACAGAGTCAGGGGGTTGGAGCTCCCTTTTAGTGGGTGATGGAAAATGAGAGAAGGTTGTAACCTTCTGAAGGTACGTTCCTACATAGTGGTTGGAGTCTGCACTAGTAAAATATTGTAATAATTTTTTCTTTTAATAAAATAATAATACAGAGATGACAACAGCAATGGTTTTCTCCAACATTGGGTTTCCACCTTAAAAATCCTGGTGTTCATGTGTGTTGATATGATTCTTGTGTGTTGATGATATTTCTACTTATTACTACTCATGACTACTACTTAATTAATGAATAATGAAGTAATTATGTACTGATTAAAGTTGAACATATTAGTTATATGGATATACATGAGTTTCCTTAATAAGAGTTGCATACATACGCTAGTTTACTTTAGAACAGTAGCATACACAAATCAGAATAAGAAATTGAATTTTGAAGTGATTAAAATTTCGATTCACAACCTCCCCCCCGCTTAGTATTTTTCCTAACAAGAAACCTAAGAGTTACTTCGGATAGAAATTATCAATTGGGAGGTGAAGATTCATGTGAAAGTTTAAGATCCACTTTATTTTGTATAAAGGGAACTCTTACAGTCATTCTTGAGTGAGTGTGTGTGTGTATACCTTTGTATGATACTATGTGAATAATGAGGCCATAGTTAACAATGCTTTTATACTCTTGTGACAATGGTTGTATACTACTCTCACCATTCAAAATCTTTCTTAGTCTTTGTGGGGATGGATTTTTTGGATTATTTAATTTCTTTTGTGAAATATTTATATTCTTACTTATCATATGGTTGTTTAAATACTTGGATGTAACACTTGGTAATGTGTATGATATCCATGATCCTTAGAGAAAATTTTGGATTTCATGCAATTAATATATGATGAACTATTATCCATGTTCTCTATCATTGCCCCATTGCTTGATGTCAAATATTTTTAGATGAAACTAGAGTCTTTAAACTGATGCAAAAAATATGGATAATCCTCAGACATAATTTAAGGTTTGGTATTGATAATAATTCAAATAATATTCTCCCTACTCTTTATACACCTCTTGTTTCATGTTATATCAATTGTTTAGAATTCTCTCACAAGAATATATCAAGTTTCATTTCATTTTCACATTGCATTGCATAGTAGACAAATTTCAATTATTTCATTTAAAAAAAAAAAAAGTTGGTAAGTTAAAATATAGATAATAGTTTTGAGGAATTGATAGTAGTTGAGCGATATGTAGAGGATCCACCACTATCATTAGAGGGGAGTATTATTCTACCCTTCCACTGAGTAAACCTACAATGTTGACATGGGGATATTTTTTAACATTGTTGGAATTATGGCTAATGTGTTGTACTTGATGGTGACCTACTTGATAAAGATGTCAGCATTGTGGTAATAGGATAATTATGCAGAATGGTAAAAATGTTACAAGTGATATGGACAAAGGAATGTCAGTTCAAAGACAAATGGATGGTAAAGGTAAAGTTTGAGAAATTATATGCGGGTACTGAGAAGAAAGTTTGTGTACATACGTAGGTATTTTGAAGAAAAGTTACATATAGAATCCACACCATGGTAATTTGAATACCAGGGGTCTTTACCATGGTTTGGCCCATAGTAATGGAAGCAACAATGGTTATTTGATCTCGTCAAGAATACCAAAAACATTACCAAGGGATTTACCTAAGGTATTGGCTAAGGCTAAATATATATAAGGAGATGGAGATCAATATGTTAGGTATGCAAGTTATGAGTTCTTAATGTATCTGAAATAGGGATGCACCAGAGAGCATGGAGATGGCTCAGATAAGACAGATCTAAAATGAATACATATTCCTTGATATGTTTATGTTTGTAGCTAACAATGATAGGTCTAAGATGATGGTATGAATCTACATATAATGATGTGTGTTTGTAACAGTATGTATGCTGAGATTTTGGTTTGATAGATGTTGTGTTATGCAACGCAAGTATGATTCAACGATTTCAGATCTATACATTAGTTTTCCTTTGAATTATCGCATACATACGTAGATCTGTCTCTACAGGGTTGCATATAAATTATGTGAATTTATATTATATGTTGATATCTATACACAGGTGTAATGTATGGTAAGAGGGTACATACACATATATCACTTCTGGAAGTCACATATACAAACTAAGGTTTGAACGGATGATTGATGTTTATAGTTGATGATGTCTAGTTTATTTGTCATTGTATGTCGATGATGTATCTATCATGATGATCTATGTCTAACAGTGAGGATTAAAGTGATTTGATTCTATTAATTAATTTTAATGGTACAAAAGTTTGAATGGGTGTGATTCAGTTATCTATGCTCTGTAATTGGTTCAAAAATTTGTGATTGGTTCAAGGATATGTAATTGGTGAAATATTCTATGTATGGTTAAGTGATTAACGATTCATTGTTCAATATCATGAGATCTATATGTAGGTATGATACAAAGGAAGTGCATAAATACTTGGGTGTACTTCATAGTAGTAACATATACATTATAATGTATGTCTAATCAGGGTTTGCAAGAACACACTATTTTTCATTGATGGTGAACAATGTATGGTTTGGTATATTGGTATGATTTGATGTTTTATATCTGTTATGGATTGATTTGATCTTGATGCAATGGTTGATTGAGATTCAGTGTTTGGTTTGATGGTAATAGCATGATTCAATTGGTTCAGTGCTTGGTTTCAGAATTGTTACTTGGTATTGGGTTTAATTTTAGAAATGGATCTAGTCTGAAATATTATGAAAATTGGTGCACAAGGAGCTAAGGGTTGTAGCCTTTAGAAAAGGGGTAGGAACTCCCTTCTGATAGGAGCCGATAAATGATTTCAAGGGATTTTAGCTCCCTTCCAGTGGGTGTTGGAAAATGAGAGAAGGTTGTATCCTTCAGCAAGTGGGTTCCTGCATACTAATAAGAGTATGCATCAATACAAATGTAATGAAGATTTTTCTTTTTAAGAAAGAATAAAAATATAATAATAGCAATGGTTTTCTCCCATGTTGGGTTTCCACCTAAAATCCTGGTTTTCATGTGTGTTGATAATTTTCTGGTGTGTCTTCTCTTTACTGCTCATTATTTCTACTTAACGAATGAATAATGAAGTAGTGATACACTAATTAAGGATGAAAAATTAATGAAATAAATGATAAATTAGTTGTATGGATGTTAACATCATAAAATTTTACACCTGCTAGCACAATCCAGAAGACAATAAAAGTGTCCAGCAAAATGCATAGGTGGACACTTTTCTTGCCTAATACATTATAAAGATTCAAAAAATAAACATTCTCCTAAGGTCCAAATTTTATAAAGGAAATCAATTAAGGCCGCACATATATTTCTTCAATAAACACGAGTGCAACATATCATCAAAACATCCGCACAGTTACAAAAAAGGTGACTCAGCAGTCTGGGGCCACTCCACACGCTTGGAGCCAATTTCTTGATATGACGTTGGCCTAGTACAATAGAATTCAAGTCGCCTTGGAGAAGTGCAATCCTCAATGTAATCCTCTTTTCCTACTCATGTGTCTTTATCATACATTTACTAAGAGAGGGAAGAGGGATTCAAAAAGCTCTATATAAACAGGCCATGGGAGAGCCAAAAGAAGAGACATTGTTATGCTAGCCAAATTGCTTGTGTTGGAGTGTTTTCTTCTTGAAGGTGTATGAAAAGAAACCACTCTAGATTGTGGATGACAAACAAAATCAACAGTAAAAATGGTTGTAAAATAATCTGGATCTATAACAAATGACAGAAAGAAAACCTGCCAAAGCCCTGATCTATGCAATAGAAACAATTAAACAACAAAATAAAATCAGGAATTAAGTGCACATAACTCCAATAACCCAATGAAAACCAAATATAAAGAATAGATTTTATTATGTGACACCTGTGAAGGGAACAAATGATGTTACCAATCCCCCTCTGTGGGATGGGTTCTTGGCTATCCTCAATGTCTTCTGTTCTATAGAGTCTCTCCTCTCTACAATGTGTAAACCCAACAAAAATGTTTAAGCTCAATGGAAACTCAAATGGAAAAAGAAAATGGCAAGCGATAGTGATTATAATTAAAGTTACAATAGTGAACACAACAATGAAAATGATCCAAAGTGAAGAATGGATGTAAAACCCTCTAATTTATAACAAAATATTGGGTTATTCTCGAATAATGGAAAATAATATAATATTATTAACCAAAATATAAAATTAACCGTTTGGAATATTTTATTATATTTGGTTGGAGGGAAAAAGTATTTAAATTGGTTATATACTTTTATTTATAAATAATAAATAAATAAATGATTTATTTATCATCTCAAGAAATGTGGTTGAGGAATAATAAACAAATAATGATTTGTTTAAGTATTCCTAGTGGATTTAGTCAAACTTGATGAGGAATAATATCTAAATGATGATTAATTAATTATTCCTAGAGAAAAATAAGATAAATAATGATTTATCTAATCATTTCTCATGATTGGGTTAGATATGACAAGGAATGTTAGTTAAATAGTGGTTTAATTAATTATTCCCAGAAGATAATTAAATAAATAATGATTTATTTAATTATTCCTCATGGGTTTAACTAGAAATAACTTAGCAAATGTGGTTTATTAAGTAATTTCTTATAGTGAAAGCAATTTTACTATGCTAAAATTGGCTCCACATGGTGTACTTCGATCCATCTAGTAAGTTATGGATAGATGGTCAATTTTTAGTGACAACAGATTGCCCCACAATGTATGAGTGTTAGTAGAAAAATGTATGACCGAAGTACATTGTAAGGACACAATCACTAGACAATGAAAGGGAGTTAGAGAGAGAGAGAGAGAGAGAGAGAGAGAGAGAGAGAGAGAGAGAGAGAGAGAGAGAGACGAATGGAGTTGAATCGAAAGAGGATGAGTCTAGGTCTAGACTCAAAACGTCGATAAATATAAAGATGAACACTGTGGAAAATCTGAACTCCTCTTAGAAACCACACCACAGTAATCTACAATCCAAAAAAGAGGATAGTGACTGAGGAGGCGAGGCCAACTAACTAATGTAAGTCTCCTTTTATGTTGTGGTACCTGATATCAAATGAGGAAGGGGAGGCATACCCATACACGCTGAGATAACTAAGTACAAATAATAATGGTGTGCCCAACAAAATGAAACTAAGCACTAAAGTACGTGATGAATGGTACATGACATGCTGGCATAAATGAGCCGGAAATAATACAATATATCCCGTATGCATAATGCACATGGAAAAACATGATCTAGGACTCAATACAATAACATCTAAGTACATGAGACATAATGGCCCTTCCCTCAAAAAATGGGTGGGAGGGAGGGTATAACAACCAAAGAAGCCATGTTGAATAGGAAAGGGCTTTGCAAAACTGAATGGATCATTTGAAGAAGACATGCATGCTATGAGCACTACAAGTGGCAGGAACTCAACCCATCAAATCTGTGGAACTGCATCTGAGGTTGTAGTATAATATGAAGTCATCCAGGCATGTGGGGGGCTGCCTAAAGGGCCACCCCCTCATGAGGTCTAAAACATCTCACACACACCTGGGAATCACTGGTACAATCTGCTGCATCAATGAAACATCAAGTGTATGAATCATGAGCATGAAACAATCAAGTCAAAGGGAAATGATGATTCCTTTTGTTTGATCTGAGGCACTGAATAAGAGTGGAAGCTGGAACCAAGATACACCACCCTCCAGGTCGTTCTTCTGGAATAGACGTGCTGATGTCGACAAAATAGACCCTGCCATAGGTGAGGAAATGAGGATTCTCAACTAAGGCACGAGGGAAAATAGTAATGTGAGTTATGTACTAACACCAAGGAAGATAGGGAAAATGGGATTAAGGGAGAAACAAATGACTTCCCTTGTCAGAGCATAAAGTGCATGGTTGACCTAACAATGACTCGCTCGACTCTGGAGGGGATGGTGGATAGTATGACTGAAGGAAAAAATGGGCAACACAGGATGAATGGTGTGCAAAGATGGATGGATGACATGATACAATGGGATGTGAAACATACTCCATGTCTACAAAGGCAAAGCATCACAGATGCTCTGAACATGGGTGATTCGATGATTCTGCCACATAGAATAGGCCTAGTGAGGACCATGGGAGCATAATAAAATGATGGTTTATCATGACGAAAATTAACATGTGAGATAAAATGTGCCGAGGGAAGGTGATCCCCAAAGTACAAGCATCACATATGAAGAAATTTGATTTTGAGAGGTGATGAAGTGACCCTTCTTGGAAAAATGGCTTCCAAGTGAAGTCGCAAATCATCAGAAACGAAGAGAGACACATTATAGTGCTCAATGAGAGGTTTAAAACAATTCTCATGGTTCATCAAACCAAACTATGGTTTGGTCACAATGGGCGATAGAAAAATAGGGGATTTTCCTATAAAAGGGTGTTTTCCCTCCAATTTAATTCATTTGCACATTGGGATTTGGTGAATTTGGAGAGGAGGAAAATTCCCTAAATCTTGTGGAGACTGTAGTGGAAAAATTGGCCACCAGAATCAGGATCTGCAAATTTCAGGTAGGTGGCCTTACTCATCTCTTCAATTTCAATGGTTTACTTGTTGATTTTGGTGCCCCACAACTTCCTAGGAGACCCCTACTGCTCCTCATGGCCATCTTGCACTTTTTTGGGCCTAAAGTACGATATGGCTCATAGGGATTGGTCAAAAACCTGAGATATCTCCCTTTTCTTGCTGAAAACTGTGAGCTAGACCTAAGAGGGAGGGTGATCTGTTGGCCTAGTGGGGGCTAGAGGCTGAACAATCAAGACCAGTGTTTTCATCTCTGAACTAACAACATATGTGGTGTTTTGCAGGTATGAGCAAGTTGAAAATCAACTGGAGCAAATGAGATTTGGATCCCCCTCAATCCGAGATTTAGGGGAATCAGGTGGTTTGAGGAACGTTAGCTCGCTACGAGGTTCTCAAGCTGTTAGAGAACCCACTGTCCCTTTGTTTTGATTTGTGTAACATGCTACGGGCATGTCGGATGTATTTAGAGCTATGGGCTCCAAAATCTTATATGTATGATGTCATACATAATGTGATTATGCATATTTTACATATATATGATGATGATGGTTTTCCATGTGTTTTGTTTATGCTTGTCTTCTATAGTATACATGTGATAAATGCTAATCTAGAATCTTGTTTGCAATCGTATCTACATAGTTATTTTAGGCTCTACAAACATGACTGAAAGTATTGGTTTCAAACTTAGGTACCAACAACTTAACCCGTAGATATTTTCCCAATAGGACTTGGTTATGCACATGATACACACCATTTAATTGCATGACAAGTATCAAGGAATCTAAACAAACATGAAGATGAAGGATGTTGTTATCACCCTAAAATCTTTGTTTCTAAGCTTTGGAAAGTTTGCCTTGTTTATAATCATAGTCTTATAGGATTAGAGTCTCAATAGTGTCATTCTCATTTACAAACCCTCTTTCTATTCATGGTGTTAAAGGGTCTTTAGGTCATTTCATGCTTTAAGGGTTAGGTCATAAGGTTAGAAGTTTTTTAAGGTCATATCTCTTTTCCAAATAAAGTTTCACAGCCTCATTCCATGTTCTAGAAGCCTTACCAGGTGTTTAGAGGTCATATCTCACATCATTTTGGAGAAATTTTGAAACTAGCTACGAAATCACTAAACTAGGAGTTTTCATAGTGTGCTATGAAATCCCTGAAAAAGCCTGTTTCAGCATAAAAAACTTTGATTTCTGCGTTTACTAGTCAACTTCCAGCAGACTTCTTGAGCCGCTGAGAACTCAATTTGGAAAACTGAAAGAGGATTTTCTTTCTAACATACCAATATACAAAATGTCTTTCATTTTCTTCAAATTCATTCTGAGATGGGCGGAATTTATGGTTAAACTTGCACTACGAAACTGCTGAAAGTCAAGCTTGGTCTTCTAGTTTTAGCAATCTTTTTGAAGATCTGTTCTGGTCACATGCAAAGGTATTTTAGCATTTTGAAGGAGGTTTATCTTCATCCACTCTCCCGCTACAATAACCTATCTCACTTTCTTCATAAGTGTTTTCAGCTGGGAGAAAATAAGCTTTCTTTGAAACCCAAAATTCAGAGAACGGATTTTTCCTGTTTGACATGTGTTTGTCTAGGATAGATTCTGGATAGCTGGAAAACTTGTTTAAAAAACCAAGAAAGGTTTTTGTTCTTTACATCATTGAATACAAAAACCTCCTTAATTTTCATAAAATGCGTCATGGATAAGGAGATAAAGGCTTTGTCCCACGTGCCAACTTTCAAGGAACATAAACCTAAAAACAGGGAAACATGTTCCCTAATTTCTAGGGTTTGTCATCAGCAGTTAGGTGACAACGTGGGAGGCTTCATAAAATTTGACTTTAGGAGATTGAAACTGTCAAAGAATGCATTTAATGTTTAGATAAGGTGGTTTAATCATAATAAGGAGTTACACTCCTAGTTGTATTAGGTCTCTAGGACTTCTAGTTAGTTGTCCAATGCATTTAAAAGTTTGTTTTATGGTTAGAATAGGTGTCACTGATGAAAAAATTGAATTCCCCCCATGCTGGAGGAAGAATCTAAGTCATGTAATGAAATCTATATATTGGAGAAGATGTAATGCACAAAGGGTTGGAATTTTTTGTAAAGAACTCTCATATGGTTCTTTTGTGTAATATTCTGTTTTAAGGAATACAATATTTGGCTTTGCTTCTCAGGATTCAGAAGGAATTCAATGTTTAAAATGTCTTATGGTTCTCCTCTTCTCATTACTTACAGTGGTATGAATGTAGGATTACTTAGAATTCATTGGTTATGCTCTAACTTCCTTCATACATTTGTGGACTGTGTTTTCCTTTATGCTACTGATGTTCTCTCCATATGTTGAATTCTAGATGACCTATTCCATGTAAAGCTAATATTATTGTCATACTGAAGCATTTCTTGACTCCATAAGCCCAATGTATATTTACTAATTGTGTTCAACCATTCATATTTCCTCACTTATTTCATAGAGTTAGCCATCTAATTCATTATCAAAATCTTTAACCTAGTGAGAGAGACCTCTCAGGTTGAGGAGGCTAAGCCTCGGCCAAAAGTTGGTTTGAAATAGTTACCCAAAGTCTTCTTGATCAGCAGCCTATCAGGGACCTATTTTGGTGATAACATTTTGGTGCATCTGTCGAGAGCCTGAAATCTATTCATTCCCGAAATCAAGAAGCTGAACTTCTGAAGATAGTAGGAGCTCAGACATCTTTTTGAGGCTGCAAAACTACCTTGGTGACTCCACATAACAAATTGGAAGGTGACTCCACTGCTAAAGGATCAGTAGCTTGATGAAGTTTCAAAATGAGTTCCATTGCAAGAATGAATGACAGGTATGCCCCTATGAATCGGTCTCATATCCTTGGTTTTCCAAATCCTATGCCAGAGGTTGATTGGTTAGATGATCTTCCAATATTCAAAGATGAAAAGAAAGACAATGTTGTTCTTCATTTGGTTAGGTTCCATATGCATGTACACAGTCTTAAGGTACAGTTCCCTGAAGATTGTCTCATGAAGATGTTTATGACCACTTTAGAAGGAAAAGCATGGTCTTGGTATAAAAGCTTGGAAAATTGTTCATTATATTCTCTTCTTGATTTCCATGACGTATTCTATGACATGTATAAAGAGTGTCACCCTTCCTTATTGTTGGTCAAAGATTGTTGTAAACATTCTACGGGTTTTATTCAATATTTGGAGGATTGTTATGATGATGATGAATTTATGGATGAAGAAATTTTAGAGGCCCTTCATAACAATACATTTCAACACCAAGAAAAAAGAATAACATGCCACGAAATGCAGCATGAAGATCAAGAGTGGTTTACTTATGAAGATCATATTATGTCCTCCGAGATTGATGTAGAGATGCAGCAAACTTGTCAGTCTTCGGATCATAATGAAGATGAAAATGATTACAAACACCAAGAAGAAATACTGGAAGAAATTTTTTATAACCCTCAGGCAGAGGAAAAGGTTGATCATTTTTGTATTTCCTTGCAGTAGCTTGCATCAAAGAATGATCTTTATAATGAAGAAAATTACATTGTTTGTGGGCATCATTCAGAAAGGCAGTTGGATAGCATATTAAATAAAAAAATTTGTGACTAAAGATTAGTTGTTAGAAGTAACAAGATGTTATGAGGATCATCAAACTAACCATGTGTTTTTTGACCCTATAGCTGACTACATGGAAAAGATTTATTGTTCAGGATTCGAATTGTATTTTCATCTTGAAGAACAGTTCCACCTCATGCTACCTTGGTTATTTCAGTATCTGGTTCATTTTTGGTTCAAGCACAGTCAAGAGATTCAAGTGTCAGATCAGATCAATGATTGGCTTCATTGGAAGTTTCATGTTCCTTGAGCTACAAGTGGAGATTGCAGCTGATAGGGTAGGTAGGAATGTGCAAATAAGCTCAGGGTAGGTTGACTGAGCATCTGTTTCAGTAGGTGTAGTATTGAATTCTTCTTTCAGAAATCATTAAAGGTTTTAGGAGCAATTTGGGCAAAAGTTCAGAGTTTTATTCTATCCCTAGTGGAGACACAGTTATCACCCTAAAACCTTTGTTTCTAAGCTTTGGAAATTTTGCCTTGTTTATAATCATAGTCTTATAGGATTATAGTCTCAATAGTGTCATTATCATTTACAAACCCTCTTTCTAGTCATGGTGTTAAAGGGTCTTTAGGTCATTTCATGCTTTAAGGGTTAGGTCATAAGGTTAGAAGTCTTTTAAGGTCATATCTCTTTTCCAAATAAAGTTTCACAGCCCCATTCCATGTTATAGAAGCCTTACCAGGTGTTTAGAGGTCATATCTCACATCATTTTGGAGAAATTTTGAAACTAGCTATGAAATCACTAAACTAGGAGTTTTCGTAGCGCGCAACGAAATCCCTGAAAAAACGTGTTTCGGCATAAAAAAACTTTGATTTCTACGTTTACTGGTCAATTTCCAGAACGGGTCCTGAGCCGCTGAGAACTCAATTTTGAAAACTGAAAGAGGCTTTTCTTTCTAACATAGGAAAATACAAAAACCACTTTCAGTTTCTGCAAATTCGTTCTGAGGTGGGAGGAATTTGTGGTTAAACTTGCGCTACGAAACTGCTGAAAGTCAAACTTGGTCTTCTGGTTGTAGCAGTCTTTTTGAAGATCCATTTCTGGTCACATGAAAAGGTATTTTGGAATTTTGAATGAGGTTTACCTTCCTAAAATCTCTAGCTACAATATCCTATCTCACTTTATTCATAAGTGTTTTCAGTTGGGAGATAATAAGCTTTCTTTGAAACCCAAAATTCAGAGAACGGATTTTTCCTATTTGATACGTGTTTTTCAAGGATAGATTCTGGACAGCTGGAGAACTGTTTTAAAAAACCAAGAGAGGTTTGTGTTCTAGAAATCATGAATAAAAAAACCTCCTTCAATTTCATAAAATATGTTATGGATAAGGAGATAAAGGCTCTATCCCACGTGCCAACTTTCAAGGATCCTAAACCTAAAAACAGGGAAACATGTTCCCTAATTTCTAGGGTTTGTCATCAGCAGTCAGGTAAAAACGTGGGAGGCTTCATCAAATTTGACTTCCGGAGATTGCAACTGTCAAGAATGCATTTAATGTTTAGTTAAGGTGGTTTAATCATAATAAGGAGTTACACTCCTAGTTGTATTAGCTTTCTAGGACTGCTAGTTAGCTGTCCAATGCATTTAAAAGTTTGTTTTATGGTTAGAATAGGTGTCACTGATGGAAAATTCGAATTCCCCTCATGCTGGAGGAGGAATATAATTCATGTAATTAACTCTATATATTGGAGAAGATTTAATGCACAAAGGGTTGTAATTTTTTGTAAAGAACTCTCATATCGTGCTTTTGTGTAAGACTCTGTTTTAAGGAATACAATATTTGGCTTTGCTTCTCAGGATTCAAAAGGAATTCAATGTTCAAAATGTCTTATGGTTCTCCTCTTCTCATTACTTACAGTGGTATGAATGTATTATTACTTAGAATTCATTGGTTATGCTCTAACTTCCTTCATACATTTGTGGACTGTGTTTTCCTTCATGCTACTGATGTTCTCTCCATATCTTGAATTCTAGATGCCCTGACTTCCATGTAAAGCTAATATTATTGTCATACTAAAGCATTTCTTGACTCCATAAGCCCAATGGATATTTACTAATTGTGTTCAACCATTCATATTTCCTCACTTATTTCATAGAGTTAGCCATCTAATTCATTATCAAAATCTTTAACCTAGTGAAAGAGACCACTCAGGTTGAGGAGGCTAAGCCTCAGCCAAAAGTTGGTTTGAAATAGTTACCCAAAGTCTTCCTGATCAGCAGCCTATTAGGGACCTATTTTGGTGATAACAATTTGGTGCATCTACCGGGAGCCTAAAGTCTATTCATTCCCGAAATCAAGAAGCTGAACTTTTGAAGGTAGTAGGAGCTCAGACATCTTTTTGAGGCTGTAAAACTACCTTGGTGACTCTACATAACAAATTGGAAGGTGACTCCACTGCTAGAGGATTAGTAGCTTGATGAAGTTTCAAAATGAGTTGCATTGCAAGAATGAATGCCAGGTATGCTCCTATGAATCAGTCTCACATCCGTGGTTTTCCAAATCCTATGCCAAAGGTTGATTGGTTAGATGATCTTCCAATATTCAAAGATGAAAAGAAAGACAATGCTGCTCTTCATTTGGTTAGGTTCCATATGCACGTACGTAGTCTTAAGGTTCAGTTCCCTAAAGATTGTAGCATGAGGATGTTTATGACCAATATCCTATCTCACTTTATTCATAAGTGTTTTCAGTTGGGAGATAATAAGCTTTCTTTGAAACCCAAAATTCAGAGAACGGATTTTTCCTATTTGATACGTGTTTTTCAAGGATAGATTCTGGACAGCTGGAGAACTATTTTAAAAAACCAAGAGAGGTTTGTGTTCTAGAAATCATGAATAAAAAAACCTCCTTCAATTTCATAAAATATGTTATGGATAAGGAGATAAAGGCTCTATCCCACGTGCCAACTTTCAAGGATCCTAAACCTAAAAACAGGGAAACATTTTCCCTAATTTCTAGGGTTTGTCATCAGCAGTCAGGTAAAAACGTGGGAGGCTTCATCAAATTTGACTTCCGGAGATTGCAACTGTCAAGAATGCATTTAATGTTTAGTTAAGGTGGTTTAATCATAATAAGGAGTTACACTCCTAGTTGTATTAGCTTTCTAGGACTGCTAGTTAGCTGTCCAATGCATTTAAAAGTTTGTTTTATGGTTAGAATAGGTGTCACTGATGGAAAATTCGAATTCCCCTCATGCTGGAGGAGGAATATAATTCATGTAATTAACTCTATATATTGGAGAAGATTTAATGCACAAAGGGTTGTAATTTTTTGTAAAGAACTCTCATATCGTGCTTTTGTGTAAGACTCTGTTTTAAGGAATACAATATTTGGCTTTGCTTCTCAGGATTCAAAAGGAATTCAATGTTCAAAATGTCTTATGGTTCTCCTCTTCTCATTACTTACAGTGGTATGAATGTATTATTACTTAGAATTCATTGGTTATGCTCTAACTTCCTTCATACATTTGTGGACTGTGTTTTCCTTCATGCTACTGATGTTCTCTCCATATCTTGAATTCTAGATGCCCTGACTTCCATGTAAAGCTAATATTATTGTCATACTAAAGCATTTCTTGACTCCATAAGCCCAATGGATATTTACTAATTGTGTTGAACCATTCATATTTCCTCACTTATTTCATAGAGTTAGCCATCTAATTCATTATCAAAATCTTTAACCTAGTGAGAGAACCCTCTCAGGTTGAGGAGGCTAAGCCTCAGCCAAAAGTTGGTTTGAAATAGTTACTCAAAGTCTTCCTGATCAGTAGCCTATCAGGGGTGGATTTTTCTTATAACACCTCATAGGACTAAGGTGGATTGTTATGAGAAGGCTATTGAGTGTTTAGATGATGATGGAGAGAGGAGAATCTTGCAAGGTAAGAAGAAGCCTACATCGGTGACAATGGTTACAGCTATGTAGGAAAATCATAGTTGCAGGAGAGGGTTTATTTTTTTTATGGTGCATGTTTCCAATGATAAAGGTGAGGATATTGAGGACGCAAAAGTTTTAAAGAGGTACCTAGTTTTGCAACAATTTCAACATGTGTTTACAACAGATATTTTAGAGTTTCTCCCTCACGGGGAAGTGGATTTTTCTATTGAGTTAATTCTAGGAGCAACACCAACATCAAAGGCACCTTACAGTATGAGTACTCTAGAGTTAGTGGAACTAAAGATATAGTTTAAGGAAATGCTTGATAAGGGATACAGTAAACCAAATGTATCACCTTGGGGTACACTAGTGTTGTTTTTGAAGAAGAAGGATGGTACTCTCAGATTGTACATTTATTACAGCAAATTAAACAATGTGACGATTAAGAATGTGTATCTGTTGCTGAGGATCGATGACTTGTTTGACCAGTTGAAGGGAGCAATAATGTTCTCAAAGATTGATTTGAGATTGGGATATCATTAGGTATGCATCAAAGAGGATGACATATAAAAGACTGCTTTCCAAACTAGTTATGGGCATTATGACTTTGTTGTAGTTCCTTTTGGTCTAACTAATGCTCCAGCTACATTCTGATGAATAGTGTGTTGTGTCGTTATCTAGACAAGTTTGTGATTGTATTCATTGATGGTATGTTGATATGTTCTAAGAATGAGGAAGACCATGTCGAACACTTAATAGTAGTGTTGAGATTTCTAACAGAGCATCAGTTGTATGTCAAGATTAGTAAGTGCAACTTATTTTAGAGGTACATTACTCGGGACATGTTGTCTCCAAGGAATGAATTGAAGTGGACATGGAAAATGTCAAATATATCATGGAATGGGTGGCTCCTAGGAATGTGGATGAGGTCAGGTCATTCATGGGAATAACATGTTACTATAGGAGGTTCATATGAAACTTGTCATGGTTTTCGTATCCTTTACATCATTGCATAGAAAAGGATAGAAATTTGAATGGAAAAAGGAATGTCCAGCAAGTTTTGAGCAGTTGAAGTAGTTGCTTACAAATTCTCAAGTTTTAAATATTACAGATCCACATAAAGAGTTTTTGGTGTCTACAGATGCTTGTAAGAGAGGACTTAGTGTATTCCTGATGTAGGAGGGACATGTGGTATGCTATGAGTCAAGGAAACTAAATGAGCATGAGAAAAACTATGTGACTCATGATCTTGAGTTGGCAACGATCATTCATGCATTGAAGGTATGGAGGCACTATCTTCCTGGAAGGATGTTTGTGTCAATGAGTGATCATAGTGGGCTGAGATACTTATTTGACCAACCTAATCTAAATTTCAGGAAAGCTATATGGTTGGCTACGCTTTGTGAGTTTGAATTTGAGATCAAGTACATTAAGGGTAAGGAGGACATGTTTTCCAATCTTAGTAGAAGATTGTAGGTAAATCACATAACATCTATGAGTTCATGTGGGACATATTCATAGGAGCGGCTCTTACTGGAAGGACGACAAGATGACAAGTACCAGCAATTGAGGCACAGGTTACAATAACATGGTACAATTGAACAGGATGTAGATTGTCATCTCATGAAAGATGGTTTGGTGAGATTTAAGGATAGGATCTATATTTCATACAAGTGAGCTCAAGAAGCTTGTTATATGGGAATTTCATCTCAAGCCATATTCAGGTCATCTAGGATATCATAAGATCTCCTTGAGGATTGGGTCATGTGCCAAGTTGGCACCTCAGTATTGTGGGCCTTTTGATATCATTGACATGATTGGACTAGTGGCCTATAGAATTGCATTGCCACCGACAATGAAATTCCATGATTTTTCAATGTTTCATTTCTTAAAAGATATGTGAAAAATGTTGACAATATAATTGATTGGTCTATATTGTAGGTGGATCCAGAAGGAAAATTCCAGTCAGAACCTCAATGCATATTGCAGTGGAAATAATTCTTGCTTCAGAACCAAGAAATCAAGCAAGTTAAAGTGTAGTGGAAGAAATTTGGGCCCGATGAAGCTACATGTGAGATGACTAATCAGATATCGACTATGTATCCTTCATTGCTTTCTAGTTGAGGCAAATGATTTTTGGTATATGTACATATTTATGTATGGTCTTTATTGTAAATATCACAATGAGTTGTGTTATAAAGCTTCAATAAGTGTAATGTCTGTCATAGTGTCATGTTTGTCATGTTGGTTTTACTTTTCAATAGGTTGTTCATTGTAAATGTTGCATCAAGCTAAGTTATAAAGATCCATGGGAAATATGTTTTGGTTTTCAATGGTCTTTCTAGTCATAGGTGTCATAGAACACCGAGGACAATGTTCCCCTAAGGGGGAGGGGCCTATAACAACCTCGGGTTAAAATTTCACGTAATAAAGTAGATAAAGGAAAAATAAGACTAAGGTCATGGGAGACGTATTCCAAGTTGAATGTTGGGAGAAACATCCTAGTGGGTGTTCATTTCTAAGGAAAGTGGTGAAGGCAAAGAGGATTTGATTGGAATTTATTAATAAAACAAAGGAAAATAGGAGAAAAGTGAGATGAAAGGTCAAAATTTTGCATGAGAGATAAATTGAAGGAAAAAATAGAGGAAAATGAATAAAATAGAGGCCTCAATAATAAAAATATTTTTGAGTATCATTTCATAGCCTTTTGTTAGTTTGATTTTTTAATTGGTTACCTTTTGTCAATGCAGTTTTGGAGCTCTCTCTATTATCTCATACTATTGCACACATAGAGGATTCTTGGAGCACTCTAGCACTGGAGAAAGGAAGGAAAAAGAAGGACAAGGAAAGCAAAGGACAAGCAAGGAAAAGTTGGATCAAGTAGCTTCAGTAGGAAGATTGTAGGTTTTAACCCCGTACAAAAATTACCCACATATGAATTCTAAAAAGAAAATAAACAAAGTTGAGAGCATAACACATCAAACAAATATACACAAAGATTTTCCCCTATATCCCAAAATCGGGACTACTAGATTGATTTTTCATTATATTCCTTTCAATGTTACAATACATATATATACATGACGAAGCATCCATAAACCCTAATCCATTAACCCTAGATTAGAACATAACCATATTTCCCTTGATCGGATGTACATAATACCATGGATCGAAAATCGTTGCACCCAAACCCATGTGCGAAATCCATGCACAAAACCATAGGTAATATGGGGTCTGAAAAAAAAATTTCCCAGGGCGTTGCCCCATGGACCCCATGTAGGGGAGAACCCTACATGCCCCCTAACAAGGAAGCTGCCACCCCCCCTGTGACCCCATCACTAGTTGTGGAAAGAATATAATACAACCTAATAAAGACTTGCAAGTAACAGGTTGCATGTATGATTTCCTAACTTGTTTATGAATGCATGGCACATGGATGTATGTATTTGGTTCTCTCGTCATTATGGGCATGGATTTTTCCAGGTCTAACTATGGTTTCATCTTTTCCTTTCCATTTTTGGATAGCCATGGTGTGATGGGGTTCTTATATTTTGTTGAACTTTGGATTACCAGATGGTTTTGGAACCAGGTGAGGTGGTCTTAGCAAAATTCCCAAGGGTTGGGCGTGAGGTGGATTAATCTATGGGAATCCCTCGATAGGTGGGTGGAGATAAGAAAATTCCTCAAGGTATTAGTGAATAAATTTGGAGGAATCTAAGCATGTTTTGGGTTTCATTATCTCTTGACCAGTTTTGGCAAGATCATGGTAACCTAAGGGTGGAGGTGGTTTCATCTTTGGGAAACCTAATTGTTTATGTTTTGGTTTTCTTATGTGATCTCTTGACTAGTTTTGGTGAGATCGTGCGAGCATGAGGTTCAAGGTGGTTTAATCTCTAGAAAGCCTTCGTTGTTTGTGTCTTGAGTCCCAAATTCATGCTTGGAATATGGCACATGATTGATTGACTGAAAGAAACATTTGGTTAAGCCCACTTTATGGTTGAGTGGTATGTGGAATGATTTCGTTGGATTTTTCACATGTTAACAACAACTCTCTTCTTATTGCATTTCATTAGTAATTGGATTTGTTATTATGTGGCTTTGATGGTTGTTCATTCATGGTTATTATTTTGGTTATATGTTGGTTATAAGGATGGTTCCATAACAAGTTCTAGCTATGGCACTTGACATTTTTTGATTAGTGAAGAATGGTTATTAAATGAATGAGCTAACAAATATTATTACAGCTATTATGAGAGGGAATTAGGAATTCTTGATGATTCTTAGATAAGTTTCAGACCCCTATGTTTATATATGCATTCATGACCTATAGATTACATGTTCACCATATGTTTGACGAAATGATTGTCATGGTTAGGCCTAGTTAGGTCAAGCCCTTGATCAAGTTTTGTATGAATAGCTTTGTCTTCATTTTATTTATCATTCTAGAATGTTTCATTGAGTTTTGGCCAGTGGTTTAGAGGCTAGCCTGAAATGGTGGCTCAGAATTTGGGACCACACCCTTTGAACTATAAGTTGTGGGCTATAATCACACCCATGTAGACTTATGCATGATTTGGAAGCCTATAACATAATGGACACCTTGTCATGCATGTGACTGTGGGCCCGGGTCACTAGAAAAATAATCCAATTTAGGGTTTGTCACTTGGAGTGTTGTTTAGCTAATGGATGTCCTGTAGCTCTCGAGGAACATCAGTGAAGTTCTAGTTTGTTGACTCCACCTCCTTAACTGTACTTAGGAGGTTGGGTGATGTCATAGTAGCCCTCATCTCATGTTTACCCTTGCAAGCTAGTTAAAGTGGATAAATGTGGGATGGAGTTGTTATAGTTCCTTGTTTGAAATAAACTTAAAGATTTTTTAATTTAGGTTATGCTCTCATGCCCTGCTTATGCATCATATCTACGACCAATAGGTGGAAAGTGAAAACATACAAGGTAATATCTAGGACCATTCTAGATTTAGGGTTCTGGTTATAGATAAAGGTCATTTGAACTGATTAGGGTTCCCTAGGAGCATCTATTCGTATTTTCCTCGTTAATGCGTCAAACTCATAGAAAATATGTTCAGGATGAAGTTTTGATGACTATACCTACCAGAGGGTACCTCTTGGAGTAGCCATTACATCCACATGAAATCATTTCGGTTAGGGTTTCATCATTAGGGCAAAGTGACCGAAGGAGTCCTTCTAGGTTTTTTAGAAAAAGCAACAAAGGACAGTGAAATCTCATCATGGCATGCATAGTATGCAACGGGAAAGGGTTGTGAAGGCTCATACAATGGCCTGCAATATAGAAAGAAAATGAAATGCTAGGTCAACATCCAGTGTATGATTTGTAAGGAAATGCATGCGTGATAAAATGTAGTAAGAGGAATTACATGTATTATAAGAAGGGTAACAAAATGTCAAGCAATGTAGTGCAAGAAAAATCAACTAACTACAATTAAAAGATCTATTCAATGTTCATGTAGTAGATGCAGTGTAAAGGATGAATGAAAAATAAATGAATAAGTTCATGCAAAAAAATAACTATCTGCGATAAAGAACACACTACCAAATCATACCTAATCCCTAATTAGCAAACCCTAAACTAGGATAAACCTACAACCCTAATTTAACTAAAGAGGTTGGGTCATATGAAATCAAACTTCCAATATAACCACCATAGCAATTCCTTACTTGTAAAAATAAAGATGTCAATGATTAGAACCAATATAAAGAATTATGCAAAAACAACAATGCTTACTTGTGAAACATGCACAATAGTAAGGTCTCACCTATTGGCAAGAAAATGTGCCAGAAAATACTATTCAAACCAAGTTGCAACCTTATCCTAGTAAAAATAATGACAAATTTAGAAACATTGAGCATCCGACCATAATATTCATTCATTTGTTCTTAACCCTAAATAAAGTTTTATAGAGACAAGATGTTGCCCAATACCAGAGGAATTCACAAGATAAGATTCTTCAAGCTAGTCAACAATCCTATCTTGGTATTCAAGATGATCAACTTGACTACCCTCACAATTTTCCAAAGATGTACATCCGTCAAGTGCAACTAAGATACTAGAGGATTATAGCCTAGAAACCCTAATTTGAGGTTGTTCAAAGATTTTGTCAAGGATTTAAAGACTTGATAACCATCGATAAGAGCCAAAGTGCCTCACTATGATGAAAAACCTTTGAACCCTCAAATGGTATATCATCAAATATGGGCGGTGTTATCACAATAAACTTTATTTTTAATTTTTTTAGAAAATGGTGATGGTTGCGGTGTCAGCATTTAAAATTTTAATAAATAGGAAAGATTTATTGATGGCAGCGTTGTCAATTGTTTTTGGAAATTCGAGTAAATAAGTAGATAATTTTATAGTCATATTCCAAGAAATAGAAGGATTCAAAGCCTACATCAGACCCTCTCCATTGGAAATTTCTTTTAACAAGATTTCCAACGATATGTGGAAGTCCAAAAATGGACTCCTAGATCAAAAGATATGGTTTGTTGAAGTTTCAATGATTGAAGCCTTATGAAGGAAAGATATATCGGAGGTTTCATATTGGAGGTCCAGCGTATCAACGATCACATATCGGAGGTCCATCATATTGGCGACCGCATATCAAAGGTCCCATGTATCAACGATCACATATCAAATTTCCTTCTTATCAGAGCATCGACACATTGGAAGGTTGGCGAATCATAGAATCAGAACTTCTTAAGGTGACAACCTTTAAAAATTTGTGATATGCATAATTTGACAATAGTGTTAAAAACCATTGGGTAACACCGATAAAGGTTAGCAAAATATTTCATCACAAAACCAAAGGTGGATGGGCCCTTTTCTCTCTCCTCTAGTGGGACACATGGCAGCCTATCATTGGTTCCGATAAAGCTACAGTAGCATATGATGTCAGCATGATGTGGTAGTATGATATGACATGTGGTAGGAAGTTTTGGCATTTTGAGGGGCCCAAGGGGACAAAATTGTGTAAAATGTGTCACCACTCATGAGGTGTCACGTGGAGTGATGACATCATATCAGAGATCGACACTTTATAAAAGTTGGTAATTGGAAACGTCTAATAAGGGGGCTTTCATATTGGGATGGCACATGGTCAAGAAGAAATTAAAGAACCAAGGGCTATAAGAAGTTAACAAAGGAAAATTGTCCCCAATAGGAGAAAAGCTCCCTAACACCTTAAAATCTAAGCGGAGAGTCACAACTCTCGGTCCTATGATGAGAAATGCAGGGAGGGCTAAGCAAAAGGAGCCAAGATGAAATCAGAAACTTGTAGAAGTTATGATACGAAGGGGGCTTCGATATGGCATTAATTCAATGGCCACTAGCCCAATCATATGAGAAATAAAATTCCAAAGGAGCTAAGCGCCAAGGGACTTAGAAATATCAGAGTATTGCAATGATGTGGAATTTCTTCGATAAGACAGTACATATAATTAAAGGTGTATGGGTCGATCGCTATGAGATTGAGTGCAGGAATAGAGGAGTTGGTAGTTTGAAAGGGAAACTAATATGTTTTATGAAAACAACTTTAACCACTCCAGATTCCAAGGTAGAGGATCAACATTAATGAACCAATTTCCAGATTTGAAGGCTGAAGATTTTCCAGTAGGATTGAAGAAGAATGAGAAAAACAAAGGAACAATTTTGATAAAGCTACAATGGCAGCATATCATTGGTTCTGATAAAGCTACAGTGGCATCTGATGTCATCATTACATGGTGGTACAACAAGACACATGGTAGGCAGTTTTGGCATTTTGGGGGGCCTAAGGGGACAAAATTGGGTGACACATGTCATCACTCATGAGGTGCCGCGTGGAGTGATGACGTCATATCAGAGGACAACATATCAGAGGTTAAGGATGTCAGCACTTTATAAAAGTTGGTAATCAGAAACTTCCAATAAGGAGGCTCTGATATTGGGATGGAAAATGGTCAAGAAGAACTTAAAGAACTAAGGACGCTAAGCGCTTAACAAAGGAAAATGGTCCCCAACAGGATAAAAATTCCCTAGCACCTTAAAATATAAGCGGTAGGTCACAACTCTTGGTCCTATGATGAGAAATGCGGGGAGGGCTAAGCAGAAGGAGCCAAGATTAAACTAGAAACTCACAAAAGATACGGTACAAAGGGGGCTCTAATATGGCATTAATTCGATGGCCATTAGCCTAGTCATATCAAAAAGTAAATGCCAAAGGAGCTAAGCATCAAGGGACTGAGAAGTATCAGAGCATTGCAACGATGTGGAATTTCTCCGATAAGACAGTACAAAGAAATAAAGGTGTATCAATCAACAATTGTGAGATTGAGTGTAGGAATAGAGGAGTTGGTAGTTTGAAAGGGCATCTAATAGGTTTTGTGAAAACAACTTCAACCACTCCAGATTCCAAGGCAGAGGATTGGAATTAATGAACCAATTACCATACTTGAAGGCTAAAGTGTTTCTAGTAGAATTGAAGAAGAACGAGAAAAATAAAGGAGTAGTTTTTACGGATTGTTGCAAAGGGGCCTGTTATGCTAGAAGAAATACTAAACTATAGTTTATGGACCTGTTCTACTTTCAAGAGAGGAATTTGACCAGATATTTATTTTTGCCTAAATACAAGCATATTTTCCTATAATTATTCTAGGAAAGACAATATTTTTCAGTTTATCTTTTGCATACATGAACTTGAAAGATATTTAAAATATCTCAATTTTTTTAATTATGTGATGACTATTATCTTGCAAATTGTTATGTAAGCACTATATAAACAGTTTATGACTATTGAAACAAGGTTGGAAATTATTGGAAAAATACTTATATTCTAAATATATTTGAGCAATCTTGAATGTATTCATAGTGTTTAGTGAGTAGTTACTAGGAAATTCATGTGTTACTTCTCCCTGTCAATATTTCTCCGTTATATAATTTCTTTCTTCAATCTTTGGGAATGTTAGTTTATGAGATTGGATTTCTTTGATGCTCCTCTCTTGAAATTATTAGTCATTAATATTTTTTATTCTAGTCATCTATAAAATTTGTTTTCCTTCAGTCCTCTTTCTTCCAAATATCCCAAACAATCAAAGGACTTGTGACTTTCATTCTTTTTACAACCTTCTCATTGGATTTGTGATCTCATTTGTTTAACAAATGGACTCCATGCCCAATGGTTTTGAAGGTCACCCAACCAATTTATCCCTAGACCTAAATCTGGCCATCTGAACTCAATTGCACAAAACCTTCTACTATAGTGACCATGGGGTAGTTGAGATTATACAGAGAGATCCCTCTCCGGGTTGAAGGGCCAGCTTCAACCTAAAAGAGGTTTTGAGGTTAGCTTAGGGCTTTTCCCTGCAATGAGGGTTTTCCCTGAGTGATAACATTTTTGGCACCATTTCCGGGGATGCGAAGTTTCATGTCAAATCATCCCTGGGAGAATGACAAAGATCAGATCTTCTCTCTGATAGTGAACAAAGGGAAAACACAGAAAGGTTGTGTACCATTCACCTGGAAACTCCAATGTCAATGAGACACAGAAATTGAAGCATCATTGGAGACTCCATTTTCAATGGAATCCAGAGGTTCAAAACATTCATGGTGACTCCACTACACTAATGAAGGAATCAGATACTACTACAACCATTTCATGGTATGCAAGTTTGGACTTTTCAAAAACTCATGGTTTCCCTAATCCTTTACTCAAGGATGAATATTTTTTTAGGAATGGTCCAAAATTTAGTGGAGAGGATTTGAGCTTGACTTTGAAACATATTTCAAATTTCCGTGACTTTATTGATCTTCTTAGAGTCAAAATGAAGATGTCTTTATTAAACTTTTTTATAATTCATTCCAAGGAAAGTGCAGAAGTTGGGTTGAAGGTTTACCTGCAGAATCTATAAGATTTTTTCATCTTTTTGACTCATCTTTTTGGAAACATCGATGGCGAAAAAATAATTTGTAGTAGACCCTATTTCCATTCAAGGTTTTAAAGAATAGAATGATATGTACACTAATGATGAAGTGGATGAAAATGTTTCTTCAGTTTTGTATTCTTATTTAAAGTCATGCAAATGTAGTTTGAAAGATAAAAAAAAATAGAAGAGTTGGCCAATGACATTGAAATCAAGATTGAAGCTTTAGAAGATCACAATTTACCCCATATTTTTCCATTTCAAGACCTTTCTTTTGAAGTTCCATTTCAACAAAAGCAACAAGTTATATTGCAACCCCTTGGTTTTGAGGATGGAAAATATTATGATTTTTAATCAAGAGATTGATAGTTCACAACTGAAGCAAAAGGAACAATTAGATCATCACACAAGATGTGGTTTTTATGATTTCAAAGATCTTGTAGCTGTTTATATGGAGGAATTTTTCAGACTACATTCTCAATCATAATTTCACTTTGAAAACCAATTCCATTATCAGTTGCCATTTTTATTATATTTTCTAGTTTTTGTTTTGTTGAAACATAGTAAAAAGCCATGGTATTTGAGCAGCTACTCGATTGGTTGCATTTACATTTTTGTGTTATTTGATTGAGAAATTATTTCAGCAATTTAGGATAGGTTGGTGTGCCAATAATCTCAACACTTTGAGCATGTTTTGTAGCAACTTTCAATTTCAATTTTCAATTTGTAGTGTACATCAGTGTGGTATAGTTTACAAGTAGCAGGGTTACTAGTTGTGAGCCTCCTAATGGATCATACCTCTAGTCTATGGGGAGTTCTTGCTACCATCATTTATCGACAACATCCCTATGGAACCAACTGTTATTACAATAAACTTCATTTTTTTAAGTTTTTAGGAAATGTTGACGGTTGTAGTGTCAACATTTAAAATTGTAATAAATAGGGAAAATTTCTTGATAGCAGGGCTGCCAACATTTTTTGGAAATCCAAGTAAATAACCAGAGAAGTTTGTAATCATATTCCAAGTAGTAAAATGATTCAAAGCCTACATCAAACCCTCTCCGTTGGAAGTGCTCCTAACAAGCTTTCCAACGATATGTGGAAATCCAAAAATGGACTCCTGGATCAAAGATATGGTTTGCTGAAGTTTCAAGGGTTGAAACCTTAGAAAGGAAATAGATATCGACGATCGCATATCCGAGGCCATGTAACATCGGCGATTGCATACTAGAGGTCTAGAGATATCAGCGACTGCATATCATAGGTCTACCATATCGACGATCACATATCGTAGGTCCTACATATTGGCGATTGCATATCGGAGGTCTTGCATATTGGAGCATCGGCACATCAAAAGGTCAACGAATCAAATAATTGGAACTTCTTAAGGTGACAACCTTTAAAAAGTTGCAATATGGATAATGTGTTGATATTGTTAAGAACCATCGAGGAATGTCGATAAAGGTTAACAAAGTATTTCATCGCAAAACCAAAGGTGGACGGGCATTTTCTGTCTTCTCTAGGATGACACATGGAAGCATATCATTGGTTCCAATAAAGCTACAGCGGCATATGATGTCAGCATGATGTGGCAATATGACAGCACACGTGGCAGGAAATTTTAGCATTTTGAGGGGCCTAAGGATACAAAATGGGATGACATGTTTCACCGCTCATGAGGTGCCACATGGAGTGATGATGTCATATCTGAGGACAACATATAGGAGGTTGAGGATGTCGACACTTTGTAAAAGTTGGTAATTGGAAACTTCTGATAAGGGGGCTTCAATATTGGGATGGCACATGGTCAAGAAGAAATTAAAGAACCAAGGGCACTAAGCACTTAACAAAGGAAAATTGTTGCCAATAGGAGAAAAACTCCCTAACACCTTAAAATCTAAGCCGAAAGTCACAACTTTGGTCCTATGACAAGAAATGCAGGGAGGGCTAAGTAGAAGGTGCTAGGATGAAATCAGAAACTCGCAAAAGTTATGATACAAAGGGGGCTTCGATATGGCATTAAGTCGATGGCCACTGGCCAAATCATATGAGAAAGAAAATTCCAAAGAAGCTAAACACCAAGGGAATTAGAAGTATCAAAGAATTGCAATGATGTGGAATTTCTCCGATAAGACAATACATATAATTAAAGGTGTATGGGTTGGCCGCTGTGAGATTGAGTGAAGGAATAAAGGAGTTGGTAGTTTGATAGGGAAGCTAACAGCTTTTATGAAAACAACTTCAACCACTTCAGTTTCCAAGGCAAAGGATCAGCATTAATGAACCAATTTCAATATTTGAAGGCTAAATATTTTCCAATAGAATTGAAGAAGAACGAGAAAACTAAAGGAACAATTTTGATGGATTGTTCCAAATGGACCTGTTATGCTAGTAGAGATGCTAAACTATAGTTTAGGGACCTATTTTACTTTTAAGGGAGGAATTTTACCAGATATTTCTTTTTTCCTAAATACAAGCATATTTTCCTATAGTTATTCTGGGAAAGATAGAATATTTTTAAGTTTATCTTTTGCATACATGAACTTGAAAGATATTTATAATATCACAATTTCCATAATTATGTGATGAATATTATTTTTCAAATTTTTATGTAAGAACTATATAATCAGTTTATGAATATTGAAACGAGGTTCGAAATTATTGGGAAAACACTTGTATTCTAAATATATTTGAACAATATTGAATGTATTCACAGTGTTTAATGAGCAGTTAGTAGGAAATTCATGTGTCACTTCTCCCTGTCAGTATTTCTCTGTTATATAATTATTTTCCTTAATGTGTGAGAATGTTAGTTTATGAGATTGGATTTCTTTGATGCTCCTCTCTTGAAATTATTAGTCATTAATAGTTTTTATTCTAGTCATATATAAACTATGTTTTCCTTCAGTCCTCTTTCTTCCAAATCTCCCAAACAACCAAAGGACTTGTGACTTTCATGATTTGTACAACCTACTCATTGCAGTTGTGATTTCATTTGTTTGATAGTTGGACTACATGCCCAATGGTTTTTAAGATCACCCAACCAATTTATCCCTAGACCTAAATCTGGCCACCTAAACTCAATTCCAAAAAACCTTATACTATAGTGACCATAGGGTAGTCGAGTTTTTACAGAGATATTCCTCTCTAGGTTGAAGTGGCAGCTTCAACCTAAAAGATGTTTTGAGTTTACCTTAGGGTTTTTTCCTGCATCTAGGCTTTTCCCTGAGTGAATATAACAGGTGGTTTCATAAGATCAACAAATGAATGCATATGGTCATCATCAGCTGTGATATGAAAATCATCAATGAATATATTATTGGTTTGATCATATATGGTTCTAGTATTGACTGACTGGTTTTCCAAAATATCAGATGGAGATGAATCAACAAGATGAGTCTCATGAAATAACTGAGTAATGTGGTTTCCTTGCTCGCATATAGTGGAATGCAAGACATCACCATCTAGTATCTAATGAAAATCTACACTAGCCGAGAAATAATCAGAAGGATTTGAAACAATGGCCATTGTACTCTCTTCAACAAACAAATCATAGCACAAGGAGAGATGCATATCAGAATCTTTCAAAAATAAGCCTTCATCGGACGAGAAGATGTTGAGATGGGAATCATGTGAGAAACCCCAATTTCAAAAACCCTAATTTGACCTAGTTTAAGGACCTCATTGGGATCATGATAACTTGATATAATCATTAGCAGAAGCTGAAGTGCCTGAACTTCCTTACGGGTCCCTAAACCCTCAAAAGGTTGATCATCAAATTTCGGTGGCTTTATAAGATCAATGGGTGAATATGAATGACACATGATTCTCTTGAAGGATTGAGAATGAGGATGAATCAACTAAAGGACTTCATTGTACCTTTGGAGATGTAGAATCTGCCACTTCACCTATTAAAGATTGATGATTTAAAAGGTCATAAACAAGGGATTACATGTTTACATTTTTTTATTGTGAGACAATACAATTAAGCACCTAATTGCAACCTAAACTAGCAGGATTAAGATCTTAAGAGTTTGAATAAAAAAAGGTGTATCATATTCATCAAATAAATTAGGGTACAATGGATGAAAATAATCAGATGAAGAAACATCACTTTCAACCAAGTATAGTTCATAACTCTAACCTTGTACATTAGTGTCCACTTGAGAAAGCAATGAGCCAACAAGCATTCTACGCTCTGGGGAATTGATAGGACATTCAACTCTATCTAAGACAAGACCTAGGTCATTAAGAATAGGGGTATGAGGTAGCACAATATGAGAGGATTCAAGCAATTTCTCAACAGGGCCAAGATGAATATTGTCAGTAGGGAGAGATGTTTTATCAAATTGATTTCCAGGATGTCCACTTTCAACATGATGTATGAGAGCTTTAGAAGCAATATGAGTTGGTTCTTCATCCTACAAACAATCTTCATCACTTAAATTATGAATGAAAAAAATGTCAATAGGTAATGAAGTTGAAGGAGGATGTAGAGTCTCACAGAGAATAATCTCCTCCTTAGAGGCTTGAGGCTCTTCCCAACTCACATAAATGGGAAATAAAAGATAGGAGCCCACATATCATATGGTAGTCGGGCCCATATGATATGTGGGCCTGACTACCATCATGTTGATTTCGCTTCTGGCTATCAAATGAGGAGATGTTAATGTGAGGACAAGAATGAAATGTGTGAACAATGAGGCAAATTCAACCCAAGATTGACAAACTATAGAAAGAGGTACAAGAAAGTAAAAAAAAACAATAAGAAGAAGTATGCCATGAGAAAGATCAGTGATCCAAAATCCTCTCAGACATATGTGAACAATATCATGCCAGAGGTTAATTACAAATTAGTTCACAATAGGTCACTGATATGGTGTGGAATAAGTAAGCACAGATTGAAAAGAAGACACACATGCAACAACTACAAACTAGTCCAAATCATATTGTGTGTATGAAAGCACATATACAAAAACAATGAAAATGTTGGGCAACCATTATGAGTAAGCATGGGAATCAATGTTGAAAATGAAAAAATTATTATTAATGTTGCTGCAAATACAAGTACATGTCTTGCAATTGATCAAATCCCAATAGTAGAACATGGGTTGCTCATACCATTATCTAATGCAAAACCCTAGCCTCACCACAATTCACTCTACTAGTTACCAAGAGCTAAGTGCCTCTGGATCTCAAGCACAAATAAACTATCAAATATTATTCCTATCTCAAGTGCTAAAAAAAATCTGCTACAAATTAGGCATGAGGGTATACTTATAAGGGCGAAGTGATTGCTCACCTGCCTTAACCTACCCTCATGACTCTTGATCTTCGACACGACTCTATATTATCTAGTGGATGTTACATGCTCAAATCGATCTCTACATAGCCATGAGCATCATGATGAGAAACATTTACACTATGACAAATATAAGTCATGAGGAAAATAATGAAGGTTTTGAAAAACCCTAGGGTTCTTGCTATCAATGTTGCAGTGAAGCCATGGAGACTCACATGAACTGTTGAACAAGGCTTCAATGTTCATATTCTATATTGAATGTATATTAGCTTGCTACTACACCTGCTAATAAGGTTGACACTACCTTTTTTCGCTATATGGAACTAGTTTGCCTAATGGCTCAAAACCCTAGTGGTGTAGCCTCTATGAGAACCCTAAATTCCTTCATGCAAACCAACATTTCATTCCCTTTCTTCTACCCGCAAACAAATAAGATTGGTCATATGTATTTACAATCAAAGAATAATCCTAAAACATAATCAATTAATCGAAACAAAAACACTAATTTGGACCCCATGTGCAGTCCCTTTTCTACACCAAAAATTATAAACATATGTGATCTGTGTGGGATCATCTTAAGCTTCCAATATCCTTCCTTGGATGGTTAAGAATCTTCTTTCTAGCTATATTTGGCTCATTTATTTGTGTCACATGCTATCCATTTTATGAAAATGCTATCTCGATATATGTGAAACAAGCATCCATTTCTTGACCCTCTCTTATAGAGGATTCACCTATTGTATGAAAGGAAACTTGAACCAGTTTGAACCAAAAATTACGTCATTAGACATTAGAGGCCAAACCTTTGGCTTAGACTGACTAGCTTGGAATCAAGCTTACAAATATTTCGTCCATGGCCTTGAGTTGTCAAGCTATGAGTTCTAACATCAACACCCCAAGATTGCATTCATGACTCTCACATGGTACATACTTAAGAACATTATAGCCAAGGGAGCCTAGTATCCTATAGGAATACTGATGTTCTGAGATAGCATTGAGAGATGTTATCTTCTAATAAAAGAGGGTATGGTTGCATTCCTCTAGATTGTAAACATTAGTATTTGTCCATAGTGTACGTAGCACCATACTACATATCATTTGCATTCAAGGATGGAGAGCAGGATCATAAATTTATCGCCTGAAGTAAAATTTTAGTTATTATGAGATTACAACAAGTTAACCCATCATTAATAGAAAAACTCTCTTTAAATAACACTCCATAGAGGAACTGAACATTGTGCTCACCAATACTTGTTGCCAAAAGTCAATATTTCTAGCCATCACATTATGTTTTTTCCCCGACCATAATGTTGGTTCTCTAATTTATTTATCAAGTGCCTTTTAGTACCAACCACCAACACTAAAACTTGTTCCTACAACACGAGAACCTCCCCTTTCGAATGCTTTTAAAGCAACTATATGTTGGTATTTAAATGCTTAGCAATGCAATCTTTTTCAATGAATTTTCAATGCCTCTTTTATCATAAAAACTTTGCAATGATTTGTGTAGATAAAAAGGCAAGTCACATTTCATAAAAAAATGCAAGTTGCACTCCATATTGGCATTACATCTTGCACTAAGAGGTCATAGTCATTGACTCCTATTAATATGACTTGCGAACATAGGCTAGTTTCTATCCTTATTGCGTTATTTTGATAGGTTAGGGTAATAGTTTGAAACGTTGACAAGGTAGAGGAAAGACATGATAAAATCAAAGTAAGTCCCTTGAGCAAAGAATTCTGAAAGAGCTTCATTGCCCATAAAATGAAACATATAATAAATATATATATGTGAATGATAACCAACAAGTGTGTGTTCAATTGACAGAAGGAATTAAACATCCAAGATGTAATTGAGTAGGGTCAGGGCATCGAAGAAATTTAATACTCATTATACCCAACAGGTAGGCAATCACTGTTGACAACTTGGAAAATTTGGGTTGTGCAACATTGAAGGAGGAGTGAACTAAAATTAAATATCTTTCTCTATGTAACTAAGAATCATGAGTGACTTTCTTGTCCTAGGAGTATGAGCGATAATGATACCCTTAACATGATCACTACATGATAATGCTTCCATTTCATCTTAGATTAACGAAAAACAATGTTTCCCTACATGAATTCAATCCCTATTTTTTGTTGAGCATTCATTTCCTTTCCCAATTCCAGAATTATTCTTTATATGGAATTAGGCTTCTCAAATAAATCACGAGACTGGAAGGATGGGTATCCCTTTAAGGAATCCAAAATGGGAATTGCCATGTCTCTAGAATGATTATCCAGTGAAAGTGTTAGCTTGACTTGCTTCTTCCTTTCCTTGAATTCCATACAATTTTCGCAAGGATGCTATTTATCGCATGCATAGAATCAAGTGAATCCTAAACTATGGGTTGTGGCACTCGAGAGGACATCAAATGCACATACATCTATAATGGGCTTACACAAAGTTCCAACAATCATTCTCATTTGCTTCCCCTTAATCTAAGTCTGAAATGTTCTATTGAGATCTCCTCAACATATTTTACCTTAATGACCCATTGATTGTAGTTTGTTGGTATTATGAACATTCCTTGAGAAACTGTAACACATGGTGAAGTGTCGCTAACATGTGTTGGCATTGTGCCAAACGAATTCACATCCCAGCCTTTATGTTTAATACCTATCCTTGTGATGTGTTAAGAATCGATTAAATATTTCCAGCGTATATGACATATGTAATGGTGAATAAATATGCATGTGGAGAAATTATTTTGATGCCAAATAATATAAATACTATTTCTATTATGCGACAAGTTTTGACTCATTCCCATCGCACTCTAATATGTTGGTGTCGTTTTCAATACTTTTGTGCGTTGGCATTACGACCTTTGGGTTGTCTCAATGTTGTGGCTACATATGTTCCCTGTATAATCCTGCCTTGCACTCAATGTCGTGATATGATCCCACTCAAAGAATTCAATATGCATATCATAATATCCAAGAAACTAAGGGTTATAATCTTTATTGAATTGATGAATTTCTTGAAGGCATCCATTCATCAAGACGTATCAAGGTGTGTTTCTTATGGCGTAGCGGTAATAATGGGCCTTCAACATTGGTAATTGAAGTATCCTTTCCCATAGCTTTAGATGGCACTTCAAGATCATTGGGGCTATTTTAATGCCACATGTGAACCTTGATTGACTTGCATACCACAATACTCTATAGTTTAGTCAGGTTACTGGAAATAAATGAGTTTCCATAAACTTCAATCCTAGAGTTTTAAATGCATAATAATAATAATAATAATAATAAGGTGACTTAAAGCATAACCAGAGTGGAATTTCCACTTTTCAAACTATACAAGGGAATTTTAAGTAACTTTGTCACTACAAATGTCCAAGAGGTTTCAAGTGCCTTTATTGAAATAATATATACAATGCAATATACAAACTTAGAAAAATCAATTTCATATGCACGAATGAAAACTCTGCATCAACTTATTGTTCAAGCCCATGACTAGATGATGATTATGTATAATGCAACCATGATAGTGTTAGTGCTCAAATCTGCCTTAGGCTGAAATAAGGCAAGACTCAAGGCCACATCAAACAACGCTCAGCCTCGTAGCTAGCCCTACGAGGACAGGAGAGGGCTCTCTCTGGGTCAAACTCGGCAAAAGGTAATCAAGAAGGCTCGAGATGACCGAATTGATGACTGATTTTAGGCTAGGTATTAAGTACAAAGAGTTTAGAATTGCTTTTTTATGATTTTGTTGAAATCAAGGGAAAGGCAATTTTGGGTGCGGGGATGAGGCACAGTTTTTGCAGAGGTCCACTTGGGGCAAGATGGGCAGTTTTTTTGATGCCTTAAAGCAGGTGAGATGGATAGATCAGACCGGTGAGAGGCTAAGGAGAGCAAGGGGTCTCAAGGATTCTCCTTAAACTGAAGAAAACATAGAATATTAAACAAATTTAAAGGCAGAGCATGGCAGTTTCATGGATTCTACCTTAACACTTCATTTGCTTAATAAGAGAAGATTTAATAAAGATAATGATGCACATACAAAACTTAAAAGAACTGAAAGAAACACACCATCAAGACATAAAGCCACATGGATCCCAAGTAGTGCTGCAAAACCCTAGTCTTCCTTTGCCAAATTGCTGATAAAATATGTACAATATAGTCTCAAACTATCCCAAGAGTCCAACCTCTGCTACTGAATGAAAAATTACATATATAGACCAAGACAAACCATTCCATAACCTCTAGGGGTCGAGATCCTCCTTCTAGGAGCTGTTTCAACCAATTCTAAACTGAGCACTACAAACTAGGCAATCAAAACAACTTGCCTCTATAAACTTGGAAACCAATTCATTCATTATTTTTTTGCCATTTTATGAATGAATCTTCTAGAATAGGTAAAAAGTGCCATGTAAATTATGAAATTACATCAATTACATCAAATAGGATGAAAAATCCCACCAAAAGGTCAAAACTGGTCAATACTGCGTTTTCCTGAGCTGAAGATGTAAAACTGGCCAATTTCCCCAACGCGTAGCGTGCCATTTCTCTACGCGTAGTGCGCCTTTCAGGCCAGTTTTGAGGCACTTCCCAGCATCCAAATGAGGCACACATGGGCTTGTTGAAAAGGTCTGGATGTCTACTTTCCAGCCCAAGTATAATTTTTCAATGTGGTGGCCATTTGCCCCTCCACAATTGCAATCTCCCAAGACTGCTTCCTGTGTGTCCAAAAAGTGGCAGAAGGTCATTTTTTGCTTGTTTTTTGACCTTTTGGGGGCTCAAATCTCCATGAAACTTCTTGTCCATGGCTAAGAAAGTGTATTTTGTCATGAAAAATCCAAAAATGCTGAGTTTTTGTGAAATGGACCTCCCCAACTTAAGGGTAGCGCGCGGCACGCTATGCGTTGAGCCAAAACCCCAACGCGTAGCGTGCCTGAGCCCTACACATAGCGCAAATTTAAGATGCTTTTTGGAGGCCTTACCGGTGCCCGCATTGGGCATAGGATAGCTGGTTGGAAAGGTCTCTGAGTCTAATTTCCAACCCAAGTGGAATTTTGCAATTTGGAGTTCATTTGCCTTGTCAAAAATCAAATCTCCCAAGACTGGTCAAAATGTGCCAAATGAGGCTGCCTCAAGGTAGAGTGCTGTTGCAGTCAAATTTTGAATGCCTTCATCAAATCCAAATTGATCTCATGATAGCTAATTGGAAATATAATTGTGTCTAATTATCATTTGACTCATCAAGAAAGTCATTTGGCCAACCAAGCTAGGAGAAAACGTGATTTTCCCAAGGTCACTTCAGAGGTGCATTCGATTCTCCTGAGGCAACGATATTTTTTACATTTCTATAAAACCATGACACCTGTGTAAAAAGTGAAGGAGGGTTTTTTTCGTTGGCATTTTTTGGACAAAAACCTCTCTCAGTTTTCCAAAATTCATCTTTTATTGCTTTGAAACATCTTTTGAGTGAAACTTATCCCGATGTGTGGAACAAGGGATTTTGTTGAAATGAAGCGAAATGAAGGGGATAAGAGGCTTCTAAATTCTTGGGGAAATTTTTTGAAGTAGGGAGAGATGTTATGAAGTAGGGGAAAGTGGAATCGCAGAGATAAAGTGAGGGGAAGGGGTCCAAACGGGCAAAACACAAGCCTAGCCTAGAAAATTGCCAAGTTGTGGCAAGAAACTAGGGTTTGTGCAAAAATGAGGAATTTGGGGGATCTCAGTGATGGGAAGTGTTTGATAAGGTACATGAAAGATAGGGGAAGGTGTATGAACATCTAGATATAAGTTTTGCTAATGATTTTACCATCCAAGAGAAATTACCTCCAAAACCCTAAGAGAGGGAAATGACTTTGCCTGGGCGCAACTGAAGCATGAACAAGGTGTAAAATGACTCATTAGACACTGACATGATAATGAAAACCCCATGAATGACGATAGAATCAGCCGAATGATGACATGGACTGACATTTGGACAACTTTAGAAGGAGTGAAAGCACACCCTAGACCTAATGCCTAGTGACCAAATTTTGCTTTAAGACTCTTTGAAATGACAAAATTTGACCTGGACACTCTGAGACCACTTTGTAAGAGCATATTTGATCACTTGAGGAAGGCTGAAAATACTGACACTAACATTGGCTCCAATGGGGATGGTAGCTCCTTGGAGGTGCCAAGAACCGCAGATCTCTGTAAGAGCTAGACAATGCCTTCATCCATTGGGCGATGGAGTCATTATTTGACAAACAATACAAGACTTTGACTCATTTATTGACTGAAACTTGATTCAAACCGACTCAATTATGAAACCTACATGACTGAAAACTGACTCACAAATGACTCATGACTGACTTAACTAAAACAAGAACTTACAAAGCTTATTGAAGAGTAGCAATCCATCAAGATTTGAAATCATGATGACAACCACCTGTGTTTCTTACAAGACAATATACCATCAAACTATATCAAAATGCCAATGCAACCAATCAAGAAGATGGCTTCTTGACTGATTCTTCTTATGAGATCTTCTGGTCAACAGTACAAACCTATCACTGGGCATCCAAAAACATAGTTGACCATGGCTGCAACAAAACACTGTAATAAACACTTTCACTGCTGGCTGCAACAAACTTGCTAGAGGATCATAAAAAACATGAAGATTTGCCATTGCCACCTCTTGCTGAAAGATCAAGGTGTCCTTTGTTTCAAATTCTGATCTGCCTTCATCATGTGTTTCAGTAAAAATATGCTCATGGGCTTCAAAAAACTCTGAACAGGTAGATGAGCAGATCTCCTCTTGGAAAAGCATTTCAACACATGAAACATATGAAGAGGAATCTGAATGGAAATCCTGAATGTTTTGATCTTCTGTGGTGTGAATGTGTTGTAGGTCATTCTTAAACAAAAAACAATCTTCGAGATTATCAAACATGACAGCTTTATCATCTTTGTGAAAGAAAATATTATCTGTTTGTTGATCTATAAAACTGATTACAAGACCATCATCATTCTCAAAAGAGGAAGAGATTTCACCAACACTTTCTTGACCATATGTGCACTGCAAATCTGCTTTAGCTTCGGCTGAAACAAGACCTTTCAAAAGTAGATCTATCTCATCTTCAGACAAAGGAGACAATGCCTTTTGTTTTCTTCTGCTTAAACAATTATTGTCTTCATATGACATGGCAATCAAACTATCATTTACTACTGAGTTATCAAAAGAAGATTTCTCACTTACTTGATCAAAGATCCCATCTTGTTGTCCATGAAATGACTGGATTACCTCCTCATGAAGGCTTTGGTCAATAACTTTGTCTTCTTCATTCCAAATGATCTCAACAACAGAGCTCTCTATCATGGGATTCAGAACAAGGTTGTATTCTTCTATGGACAGATCTGGAATAAAACCTTCTCATTCATCATCTTCAACTGTACTTAGATCTTGATCCTGCTGCAAATTTTCTTGATCGTCTTTATGCTGCTCAAATGGATTTTCATATAGGGATTCCATGATCTCATCATCCATGAAATTATCATCTTCGTAATATTTCTCAAGGCTTTCAATAAAAGTAGAAGCATGTTTGCAACAGTCATGAACTAAATTTAATGATGAATAAGACGTTTGATATCTTTCAATGAACAGAGCATGAAAATCCTTTGAACAATAAATACAGGCCAGCGGAAAATTTTTATACCAAGATTGGGCTTCACCTTCCAGAGTGGCCAGGAATATCTTCATCAAGCAGTGAAATCTAATCAGATGTAAAGCAGCATCTTTCTTACCATCATTGTTAAACATAGGCAGATTCCTTGACCAATCTACCTTGGGAATCTTATTCGGAAAACCTGGAATGTGATCTCGGCTCATGGGAGTGTATCTTCTCATGATTCGGTCCATCTTGAAAATCTCACAGCTACTGATCTCCTTGCAGTGAAGTCACCATGAAGCATCGATTTCTAGATTGTTCAGTGAATGGAGTCGCCAGGTGAATGATCTCAGCCTTCTTATGTCTGATCGTTGTCCACCATCAGCCATCAGATCTGAACTTGATACACATAATGGGGCAATTTATAAGTTAAGTGTTATGATTACAAGATAGACCGGAGATCGACTGAAGCAACGTTTATCTACTATGCACTCGTAGAGCAATGTGCAGTTCGAAAGCTACCTGGCGTGACTTCAGACTCTGTCTGTAGCTATAAATCAAATAACACTAACAAGCAAACCGGTTCTTCCCCAGTATGGTCGCCACTATGTTAGCACTCAAATCCGCCTTAGGCTGAAAGAAGGCAAGACTCAAGGCCACATTAAACCACGCTTAGCCTCGTAGCTAGCCCTACAAGGACAAGAGAGGGCTCTCTCCAGGTCAAACTCGGCAAAATATATTCGAAAAGGCTCGAGATGACCAAATTGATGACTGATTTTAGGCTAGGTATTAATTACAAAGAGTTTAGGATTGATTTTTTATGATTTTGTTGAAATCAAGGGAAAGGCAATTTTGGGTGCGGGGATGAGGCACAGTTTTCGCAGAGGTCCACTTGGGGCAAGATAGGCATTTGTTTTGATGCCTTAAAGCAAGTTAGATGGATATATCAGACCGGTGAGAGGCTAAGGACAGCAAGGGGTCTCAAGGATTCTCCTTAAACTGAAGAAAACATAGAATATTAAACAAATTTAAAGGCAGAGCATGGCAGTTTCATGGATTCTACCTTAAACTTCATTTTGCTTAATAAGAGAAGATTCAATAGAGATAATGATTCACATACACAACTTACAAGAACTGAAAGAAACACACCATCAAGACATAAAGCCACATGGATCCCAAGTAGTGTTGCAAAACCCTGGTCTTCCTTTGCCAAAAATGCTGATAAGATATGTACAATATAGTCTCAAAACTATCCCAAGAGTCCAACCTCTGCTACTGAATGAAAAATTACATATATAGACCAAGCAAAACCATTCCCTAACCTCTAGGGGTCGAGCTCCTCCTTCTAGGAGCTGTTTCAACCAATTCTAAACTGAGCACTACCAAACTAGGCAATCAAAACAACTTGCCTCTATAAACTTGGAAACCAATTCATTCATTAATTTTTTGCCATTTTATGAATGAATCTTCTAGAATAGGTAAAAAGTGCCATGTCAATCATGAAATTACATCAATTACATCAATTACATCAAAGAGGATGAAAAATCCCACCAAAAGGTCAAAACTGGTCAATACTGCGTTTTCCTGAGCTGAAGATGTAAAACTGGCCAATTTCCCCAATGCGTAGCGCGCCTTTCAGGCCAGTTTGAAGGCCCTTCCCGGCATACAAATGAGGAAAAAGTGGGCTTGTTGGAAATTTCTAGATGTATAATTTCTAGCCCAAGTGGAATTTTTCAATTTGGTGGCTATTTTCCCCTCCAAAATTGCAATCTCCCAAGACTGCTTCCAGTGTGTCCAAAAAGTGGCAGAAGGTCATTTTTTGCTTGTTTTTTGACCTTTTGGGGGCTCAAATCTCCATGAAATTTCTTGGCCATAGCTGAGCAAGTGTATTTTGTCATGAAAAATCCAAAAATTCTGAGTTTTTGTGAAATGGACCTCCCCAACTTAAGGGTAGCGCGCGGCATGCTACGCGTTGAGCCAAAACCCCAACGCGTAGCGCGCCTGAGCCCTACGCATAGTGCGACTTTCAGATGCTTTTTGGAGGCCTTCCTGGTGTCCAAATTGGGCGCAGGATAGCTGGTTGGAAAGGTCTCTAAGTCTAATTTCCAACCCAAGTAGAAAGTTTCAATTTAGAGTTCATTTTCCTTGTCAAAAATCAAATCTCCCAAGACTGGTCAAAATGTGCTAAATGAGGCTGCCTCAAGGCAGAGTGCTGTTGCAGTCAACTTTTGAATGCCTTCCTCAACTCCAAATTGAGCTCATGATAGCTAATTGGAAATATATTTGTGTCTAGTTATCATTTGAATCATCAAGAAAGTCATTTTGCCAACCAAGCTAGGAGAAAACTTGATTTTCCCAAGGTCACTTCACAGGTGCATTCGATTCTCCTGAGGCAACGGTATTTTTGACATTTCTCTAAAACCATGACACCTGTGTAAAAGGTGAAGGAGGTATTTCTTCTTTGGAATTTTGTGGACAAAAAAATCTCTCAGTTTTCCAAAATTCATCTTTGATTGCTCTGAAACATCTTTTGAGTGAAACTTATCCCGATGTGTGGAACAAGGGATTTTGTCGAAATGAAGCGAAATGAAGGGGATAAGGGGCTTCTAAATTCTTGGGGAAATTTTTGCAAGTAGGCAGGGATGTTAGGATGTAGGGGAAAGTGGAATCGCAGAGATCAAGTGAGGGGAAGGGGTCCAAACAGGAAAAACACAAGCCTAGCCTAGAAAATTGCCAAGTTGTGGCAAGAAACTAGGGTTTGTGCAAAAATGAGGAATTTGGGGGATCTCAGTGATGGGAAGTGTTTGATAAGGTACATGAAAGATAGGGGAAGGTGTATGAACATCTGGATATAAGTTTTGCTAATGATTTGACCATCCAAGAGAAATTACCTCCAAAACCCTAAGAGAGGGAAATGACTTTGCCTTGGCGCAACTGAAGCATGAACAAGGTGTAAAATGACTCATTAGACACTGACATGATAATGAAAACCCCATGAATGATGATAGAATCAGCCGAATGATGACATGGACCGACAATTGGAAAACTTTAGAAGGAGTGAAAGCACAACCTAGACCTAATGCCTAGTGACAAAATTTTGCTTGAAGACTCTTTGAAATGACAAAATTTGACCTGGACACTCTGAGACCACTTTGTAAGAGCATATTTGATCACTGGAGGAAGGCTGAAAAGACTGACACTAACAGAAGTAACAACTGTCTTGTCTCGGGGTCTGGGAACTACTTCCCAAACATCATTCTTCATGATAGACTCATATTCTTTGGTCATAACATCCTTCCATACTTGATGCTTGACGACGTCTGAGAATGATGAAGACTTATTTTGTATGATCGTGCTCATGATGGTCAGGTATCCCTGATACCTATTAGGTTTCTTACTTTCACGAAAGGTTCCTCGGGGTGCAACATGTCCTTCAACATCATCAAGTAGCCCCCTAAGCCATGAAGGCCTCTTCCTAGAAGAGGAAGGTTCATGTGGAGGAGGATCAATCAGATCCATGGGTTCTTCTACATCAGGCATTAATTCTTCATCCTTTTCTTTCAGTTCCCTGGTGTCGGCTTCTTGAGATCTCCTCAAAGTCGGAAGATTGTTCACCTCGCTGAGAGCCATATCTTTGTCAAAGTTGACATCATGACTAATTACGACTTCCCTTTGACCGGCTACATAAATTCTATAGCCTTTAGTATTTTCACCATAGCCCACGAAAATTCCCTTCTTTCCAGATGCACCCAATTTATTTCTTTTCTCTTTTGGTACATGAAAATATACAGGGCTTCCAAAAATTCTAAAAATGAGAAACATTAGATTTCTTACCGGTGAACTTTTCTTCAGGAGTGTTGGGTCCCTATAATACTAGTGATTATCCCATTACTATTGTAGTTATACCCCTTATTAATATTGTTGTGCTCGTATTGCCCCCATATTGTTATTGTTGTGCCCCATAGAATCCCTTTATTGTTATTTTTGTGGCTTTATATTATTATTGTTAGGTCAGCAAGATTATATTGTGTCTCCTTAGACTCCTATATATAGAAAGGAGGTTTTTCCATTTGAATCATCCAAGAATTGTTCATTTATGTAATGTAAAGGAGGTTGCCTCCTCAAAGTGGCTACATTCTAAGGTGTTGATTTATCTTTTCTATCTTTTCTTGAGTTGGTTTCATAACATTTGGTATCAGAGCTTTGGATTCTAGGGTTTTGCTGCTCCAAACAGGTCATCGTGGCATTTTCGCTATAACTTTTTTCTGTGACGTTTCAGAAGTCGCAAAAAAAAACCATTTGAGAAGAAATCTCTCTGAATCTTGGGTCCAAATTTCAGAGCTTTTAGCGCTATATTGTGGAGATATGATCTAAGGAAGTTGGTCTTTTTGCAGACTCCTGAATTACATTCCAAATAGGTGACCTGGGGAAAAGCGTCATAACTTTCTCTTTGGGGATCAGATTGAAATTTCGTAAGAAGGTACAGAAAGAGGACGG
>APFE030881502.1:89054-144087 GCA_000404065.3 Pinus taeda | reverse complement strand
TAAGATATGTACAATATAGTCTCAAGCTATTCCCAAGAGTCCAACCTCTGCTACTGAATGAAAAATTACATATATAGACCAAGCCAAACCATTCCCTAACCTCTAGGGGTCGATCTCCTCCTTCTAGGAGCTGTTTCAACCAATTCTAAACTGAGCACTACAAACTAGGCAATCAAAACAACTTGCCTCTATAAGCTAGGAAACCAATTCATTCATTAATGTTTTGCCATTTTATGAATGAATCTTCTAGAATAGGTAAAAATTGTCATGTCAACATGAAATTACATCAATTACATCAAAGAGGATGAAAAAATCCCACCAAAAAGTCAAAACTAGTCAATGCTGTGTTTTCCTGAGCTGAAGGTGCAAAACTGGCAAATTTTCCCAACGCGTAGTGTGCCATTTCTCTACGCGTAGCGCACCTTTCAGGCCACTTTTGGGGCACTTCCTAGCATCCAAATGAGGCTCAGGTGGGCTTGTTGGAAAGGTATAGATGTCTACTTTCCAGCCCAAGTGGAATTTCTCAATTTGGTGGCCATTTTCTTCTCCAAAATTGCAATCTCCCAAGACTGCTTTTTGTGTGTCCAAAAAGTGACAGAAGGTCATTTTTTGCTTGTTTTTTGACCTTTTGGGGGCTCAAATCTCCATGAAACTTCTTGGCAGTGGCGGAGCAAGTGTATTTTGCCATGACAAATCCAAAAATTCTGAGTTTTTGTGAAATGGACCTCCCCAACTTAAGGGTAGCGCGCCTGAGCCCTACGCGTAGTGTGACTTTCAGATGCTTTTTGGAGGCCTTCCCGGTGTCCAAATTGGGTGCCGGATAGCTCGTTGGAAATTTATTTGAGTCTAATTTACAAAAAACTGAAATTTTTCAATTTGGAGTTCATTGGCCCTGTCAAAAATCAAATCTCCCAAGACTGGTCAAAATGTGCCAAATGAGGCTGCCTCAAGGCAGAGTGCTGTTGCAGTCAATGTTTGAATGCCTTCCTCAACTCCAAATGGAGCTCATGATAGCTCATTGGAAATATCTTTGTGTCTAGTTATCATCAGACTCATCAAGAAAGTCATTTGGCCAACCCAGATAGGAGAAAACTTGATTTTCCAAAGGTCACTTCAGAGGTGCATTCGATTCTCCCGAGGCAATAGTATTTTTGACATTTCTATAAACCCATGACACCTGTGTAAACAGTGAAGGAGGTTTTTCTTCCTGTGCATGTTTTGGACAAAAACCTCTCTAATTTTTCTCAAATTCATCTTTTATTGCTCAGAAACATCATTTGAGTAAAACCAACACCGATGTGTGGAACAAGAGATTTCGTCGAAATGAAGCGAAATGAAGGGGATAGGAGGCTTCTAAATTCTTGAGGAAATTTTGGGGAGTAGGTAGGGATGTTAGGAAGCATTGGAAAGTGGAATCGTGGAGATCGCGTGAGGGGAAGGGGTCCAAACGGGCAAAACACAGGCCTAGCCTAGAAAATTGCCAAGTTGTGGCAAGAAACTAGGGTTTGTGCAAAAATGAGGAATTTGGGGGATCTCAATGATGGGAAGCATTTGATAAGGTACTTTAAGGATAGGGGAAGGTGTATGAACATCAGGATACAAGTTTTGCCGATGATTTTACCGTCCAAGAGAAATTGCCTTCAAAACCCTAGGAGAGGGAAATGACCTTACCTAGGCGCAACTGAAGCATGAACAAGGTGTAAAATGACTCATTAGACATTGACATGATAATAAAAACCTTCTGAATGATGATAGACTCAGCTGAATAGTAACATACATTGACATTTGGGCAACTTTGAAAGGAGTGAAAGCAAACCCTAGACCTAATGCCTAGTGACCAAATTTTGCTTGAAGACTTACTGAAATGACAAAATTTGACCTTGACACTCTGAGAACACTTTGTAAGAGAATATTTGATCACTGGAGGAAGGCTGGAAAGACTGACACTAACAGATAGGATAGGGCTTTAACTGAAACAATAGTTAACTAAACCCTAATGCATTCACTAGGATAGGGACAAAGATGAAACAGGTCAATAAATGCAGCACACATTGTGAAAGTATAGGCTTCCATGAGGTTTGGTGGCAAATAGGATGTTAAAAAGTTTGACCAATTCAAAACACAAATCTAACCATTGGGACCTTGACAAGCATATGGTTTTCAGGGGTGGATAAGCATAGTGGCATCATCCAAACCCTAATATAGTTAACAAAATGAAACCAAAAATGAAGTATTTTCCATCCATACATTGTGCCTCCACCGATTGTAATGCATATTGTAGAAAAATAAACTTTGAAGTCACTTGAGACTCTTAATTCATCATTGAAGCAATGGACCCCCCAAAACCCTAATGTAAGCATAAATTTAATAGTCAATTTGAAACAAGGGAAAGATGTAATATGCATTGTGAAGCTAGGCACACCATTTGTGTTTAATAAAAGATGGTCATGGGAGATTGATCAATTCAAAACATGGTGATAACCTTTATAGCCTTAGGCAAGAAAAGGGAGACTTAGAATTTTGGACATGCCAACAAATTTTGGGTGTTGTTGTAGCAGCTACAACATAAGGCTAGATTAGGGCTTTGTGGTTAAGGAGTTAACAGTTAATAGGTTAGGGTTTAAGGTAGGTCTAGGGGGTTTAGAGTCCTTTTAAGATGATGAAATCATAAGATGGAAAGGGATAATAATCATACTACCATTGTACGGATTTTCCATTTGAAACAATAAATTTATTGAATCATATTAGCTTCTAGGATTCACTCAAGCTTTACATCCATTTGAGCTTCAACTTAAGTGAAATGAGTCATCCTAATAAGAAATTTATCCTCCTTGATATGTTCCTTTCCATTAGCAATGTGTATGCTAGTGCATATGCTTGCTTTGAACTTGTGCTTAAAAGATGAAGTGGAAAGAAGTTATGCCTTTAGGAGATGAATCCCTTACCAACGAAGATGATGTTTTATATTGAACTCAAGTTTACTACAAACATTAAATATTAAGGCAACAAAAAATATGTTAGGTAATGAACCAAATATCCTTTTGTGTTTACTTCCATTTTATGCCATTTTCGTTTGAAACTATAACTATTGAATCTTAACAAAAAATTTCCATTGCATGGTTTTTTTCTCATTAAATGCAATTAAGAAATTAGATTTCCCATTGTTAGTGATTTTTAAGTTAACCCTATTATCGATGATGTTATCCTAAAATATGTGTAATCTTTGCAAATCAAATCTCAATCCTTTCCTTCAATGTTCTTCTTCAAGCCCTTCAACCTCCTCTTATCCATTCTATTTCAATTTAGAAAGCATATCCAATGGCTAGAATGCCATTATAGGAAAAAAATATTAAATTTTCTAAACACTATGAATAATTTCAAATGGAAAGAGTTCCTTACATTTAGAAAATGGATAGAGCTCAACATCATAGCAAGCATTAGATCCACAAGTAGTAGAAAAACTAATAGTATTAAAAAAATAAGAGAGGATTTGGTAGTTCATAATATATTGTGTTTTTGCAGTTGGTTCTCCATCTTCAACATTTTGTGCATTAGTTTCCCAAAACAATTCTTCAAAATTATAATCATCATTTAAAATTAATAAGAAGGTAATGTAATAATAGTTTTTACCAAATAGATATTCTAGTATATCTCTTTCACTCAAGTGTCCAAGAACAAGGATGTTCATGTCTTATAGAACCTCAAATTGCATACGAATCATCTAACCATTTGCAAAGGAGTTTAAACTGGATTGAAACCCTCATAATAGTTGGGTGAGACTTGTATTGTGTAGTATTTGCATGTCATTTTTTCTTTGATGCTTCCTTGGAATTTCATTTGTGTGACAATAATTCACATTGATTTGTTGTCTTTGTTTCTCGCTCTCATCTAAGCTCTCTTTGTTTTTGTCTTTGTTGACTTTGTTTTCCTATACTATATTTGTAAATGCTATATCATTTTAATATGTGTTATATACACTATTGTTACTTCATTTTTTGTTATTATAAAAGAACAACCCCCTAAGGAATTGATCATGGAGGAAGACGTGGTTGTACAAGAACATGTTCAGGAACATGGATTTCCTTGCTATTGTTCATGCAACAACAACTTTATATTGATGTGGTACTAATACTTCTTTAACATTGGGATGAGATTATAACCTTATACCTCTCCCATGTAAGAAAAAATTTTGTACCAATAAATCACACATGTGCGCACGTGCACACACACACACATACTCACACCCGTTCTAAGAAAAACCTAGGTATGTTTACTTGCATTTGTGGATAATTTCCCCAGTAAACCTATTGATGTAGAGCAGTGCACCTAGCTTAGTGGGATTCAAACCAACCATTTGTTGGTAGAGAACTAAACTAATGCTTAGCAATTTGTTGGGCTAGAAATTTCTTAGAATATTCCAACCCATGCTAAAGCACTTAAGTGTGAATGAGATTGTTGATATCATGACAACCCCAAAATAACCAATGAGATGTCACAAGCATGATTTGAATTTGGGTGGAGAGAATAACAACTTTTCCTCTTAATCACTCAATTTAGACCAAACTGACATACACACACACATTCAAAGGAAAATATCATGGAATTCCATCTTATTCCCCATTATAGTTGGATGGAGGGAGGCTCAACCACCATCCATAATAGTGGTTGGTAATATCGAGGGACTTTCCAATATTTGACTATGTGACTTGTGGCTTGTCCATTTGTAATGTGACTTGGGTGGATGGTTCAACTAATTGAGCTAACTTTTAAGGCTTATTTACTTTCTTCCATGAAAAATTCCTTCAAAAAAACCTTCAAGTGATTCCCTACATTTTGTGAATGACACTTAGGGTAAATGTCACTGGTAAACAACATCTGCAACTAACCCATGGAGATTTGATTAGATTTTCCCTAGGACCTATGGCATCCTTGTTGATAAGATGCCTTAGGTGGATTGTTGAGGGGAAATAACTTGGATGGTTGGAAGGTAAGTTTCACACTCTCCTTAATTAGGTTCAAATTCCCAATGAGACATCAACCTATTGTGTCTTGGATGAAGACATCTTGACCCTAGGTTGAGACTTGAATTTATAGTTAGGTGTGGCTTGTAGGTTATTACACATAACCCATCATTTATAGTGGAAAATTACCAAATTTGGACTTGGGTCTTGCCTAGGAGATCTCGCCTAATTTCTGATTCCTCTTAAAAAGAAAAAAACAAAAGTATAACACTTTTTTCATATTTTCCATGGGAAATATCTTTATATTCCACATGAGGAATATACATATTTTTGTCCTTGAGATACTGCCCATACTATAAGGCTTGAAGTCATTACAAGAAATACTCATGATGTGCTCAACATGTCACACGCGAGACTTAAACTCAAGTGGGGAGGTTAATAACATTTCTCCCAACCACTCAAGCTAAACCTTATTGACAAAAAAAACATGCATTTAGTTCATCATTCAATTGATCGTGTTCACTAGTGAGGCTTATATATAATTTTAAGATGTGTTTGCTCATAAGATGTCATAGGTTCAAATCTAAAAGGGGTTAGACTATGTGCACCTATGTAGACTTTATAGTCAAATCGACATGGGAGGTCCCTTGTCACACAACAGGTCTCATATCACCAATTTGGTATTTGGATGGTGTTGACCTTTATTATATTATATATATTAATATATATATATCTATATATATATATATATATATATATATATATATATTATATATAATATATATAGATAGATAGATAGATAGATAGTTAGATAAATACACACGCACATTCTGTGAAGCATCATATATATATGAGGATAATCATGCATAATCCATCTTTTGTTTAAAAAAATGGAAAAAGAAAATCCATAAATGGTTAAAACTTTAGGATGCTGAAAATGATAAAAACTTCTTTTACAACTAAAATTTAAAATACAAAAATAAAATAAAACCTCAAGATTTTTCTAAAATGATAAAAAGTCAAAAATACATAGAAACCATATTAGTGTAAAAACATTATGAATCCCAATTTCAATCATTCTTCTTACTTTCAAATCTAAAAAAACAATTTCCCAGCATTTATTAACTACATAAGTTGTAAAGTGAAACATGAGTTGTAAAGTGAAAATAAATTGGTAAATAAACTCTTTCCAAATTAATGAAGAAAAAGATTTTGATGTAAAACTCATCATTTTAAAATGCTATTTATATAATTATGTCAAACAGCCTATATTTAAAATCACATTCGAGTTTATAAATTCCTAAATCAAGATAACTAAAACCCAACTCAAGGGCTTATCATAAAATCCAAGCTCACGGGAATACAATCTCTAAGCAACCCATACACAAATGATAAAAAATACTTTATAAGAGTGGCTTTGCAATTACTTCGAAACAGAACCATAATTATATTAGTAAATAGATAAGAGAATAATGTTTATATTAGTAAATAGGTAAGATTAGATTATTGGTTGTTTAAATTTTGTTGAGAGATTTTCTTAATCTTATAAATATTATATTTATGTGACTTGTATTAGGATTTTTATATTTAAGGTTTGTAATTAAATATACCAATTTTTGTGTGTAATTTCGAATTTACTATTCCGACTTGATGGCTTAATTCCTTATGAGAAACCCAAGAATATCTGAGAGGCATGAGAGCTGAATCTCCGTAAATGAGAGCTGAATCTCTTAAATAGGTTAGTTGCAGAGTGTGTGAGAATTCAGAAATTTTATTTCTGTTGTGAATTTTATTTTCCACTTTAGAACTATGCGCTTGTGTGGCTGATGAGTGTGAGCAAGACCACCTGGACAAGGAGAAAGTCGTTGTTCGTTGACTATGTTGCATGCAAAGTCCAGTTTCCTGCCATTCAAGATTCTGGAGCTTCCTGCGTCAGAACGCTTTGAAATTTGTTTGATTTCATGGAGGCGGAATCTACATTGGAGAAATCTCAGCTTGGAGAGTTCAAGGCAAAATTTGTCAAACGAGCACGGTTTGGAGAATACTTCTGCATCGCAGACACCAAGTCAACGGTTTTTACCAACGGACTGCCTTGTCTCGATCCCGCTAAAGTTACTGCTTAGCATTTCGTGACATCGGTGTTGCGCACGCCAGGGAACACATCAGGCACTCCCACGACAGCGACCTTCATTGGGGTGAATCCACAGAACCTGTCAGGCCTCAACACGCTCGGAATAACGTTGGCTCGCACTGAAATTCGGTAAAGGGGAGAGGATTCCGACTGGTTAGGGCGTTGGAATCGCGCTCTTGATCTGTATTTTTACAGTTGCCTATGGCTGGTCCTGGGGTCCACTTTCATGGCTGGTCTGCAGCGAGATTTTCCCATGGAAACCCGCTCCACTGGGCAGAGCATCGTGGTCTGCGTTAACCTGTTCTTTACCGCTGTAATCGCCCAGTCGTTCTTGGCACTTCTTTGTTACTTGAAATACGGGATTTTATTTCTATTTGGGGCCCTGGTCTGCCTCATGACTCTTGTCATTTATTTTTTCCTGCCGGAGACAAAGAACGTTCTCAATTTGGTGTCTCAATGCAATCAACTTTTTAGAGCACATGATGGGAATCAAAATTTTATTATTCTATTTAGAGCACATGATGGGAATGAAAATTTTATTATTCTGTCGATCCTCTGTGCGTGTAGGTTGTATTGTAAATGGAGTGTGACGACACAAATCTTTAATTCAATTTTCTTTAGTTAAGTGCTCATGCCAACTCTGCAACTTCATCAGGTGTTTCCTCATAACTACCACTCGCAGTTACTGTTATCTTTTATTGATTGCAAGAAAAATTATATTCATGCAAGTGAAAATTGTAATGCTCTTAAAATCTGGAATAAGTCATTCAAAAAAGACACAATGCAAGGCCATTTCATTTTGCACACATAATTAACAAGACAAATTGAAATGAATAGGGCAATTTTGGATAGCATCCTGGTAATGTAATATGTTCAGTGTTTTTTTTCCAAGGTAAGATGGGAGACTATATCAATATTAAAATAATATTACAGAAAGGATGTTCAACACAACGTTACCAGACTCCGAATCAACAAAAGAGAAAAAATTTGAATTGGATTAGGAATAAATTGGGAAAAAGTCAGTAAGTACCAAAAAAATAGAGATACACATATACTCCTGTGGTTCTGTTTGTTACTTGTAGTCAACATGAGATTTTGCTAAAACAGGAGGAAAAAGTGACTGAAATTGTATTGAAAATGGATTTTAAATGCATCCTAGGGACTCTCATGAGTAAAACTCAGGACTTGCAAGTTTGACTCAAGTCAAACTTGATCAACAAAAGTTTGAGTCACCCTGATTTTATCATATTATTTGAAGGCCAATCTGATTTCTGTTTGGAGGCCTATCAAGAGTTAAACCGCAAGTTTCATAACTCTGGTCCAACATTGCTCTTTACATCCCTACCTTTTTTGCATTGTTTTCCATTGGCCACGGTACTACTATTAATTTTAGGTATGTTCTATGCTTAAAGTAATTTATTTCAATTTTCACAATTAACTCAATATTTTCTCTAGATTAGCAATCACATCAAGCATTAAAGTAAACTGCAGATAGAACATAAACATAAATCGCAAAAAACAAGCCAAGACAAGAGGACACAAGATGTGGCGCTAGCGAGGGACAAACCCCAATGTGGGGAAACCCTTGATCAATTCTTTTTATATGTTCTTCAATAGTTCAACAGAGAGAGAGGGATATTACATTTACAACAAAAGTCAACACTTTGACTTATCCAAATAAGAGCATAGATCATCTCTAAGAAGATGATACATGAGATCAGTTAAAGACATGTTGCTTCAACTGATTCTCCAATGTGACTCCTTCACTTATCATTGTGCTACATCTCGTCATCATGTTGCACCTCACCATGCTACACCATGCTGCACCCATCATCATAATGTTGGACCTCATGACCATGTTGTACACATCATACTATTGCACCATGCTTGCTATGCTGCACCATGCTTGCCTTGCTGTCCATGCTTTTTGTTGTCCCATATGCCTTCGATGTAACATGATAGTCACTGCTGTCCTATGTGGCATACAATTGTCCCACTGTTCATTCCAAGTTTTCTAAGTGTTGTCCCATGCATCTTTGCTAGGTAGCCTGTTGTCCCATGCATCTTTGCAGCACTATGTAGCATTCTTGTCCCATGCATCTTAGCTGCACTAGTCACGTTGTTGTCCCATACATTTTAGCAGCACTATGTAGCATGTTGTCCCATTTACTTTGTTGCACTAGTTAGCAACACCATGTAGCTTAGCTGTCCTATTTACTTTGCTATTGTCCACAACACTGTTGTGCCAATGTTGCGTTTACTATTGCTTATATGTTGACTGGTTAGGGCATCTGACACACCCAACTACGTCCAAAAACAGTAGCATATTGCTTCTATTCTCCTTGGCCCAGTTGCTTGCCTATTGTGCTCTTAACCGTCCTGTCCCCATGCTGTCCCAACAACCCTTTCACGCTATCTAGGGCAGCGTCCACATTGTCCCTTTGATCCTTCATGCTGCAACTAAGGCTCTGATGTCCACACAGCCCTTCACACTGTCTAGGGCAGCCTCCACGATGTCCCTTTGACCCTTCACATCAGCGTCCTCCTTCTTGAGCTGCCTTAGGATAGCTTCATTAGGGCTACCTTTAGGTCTTAGTGAGAGTTGCCTTTAGGTCTATGTTAGGGAAGCCTTTAGGTCTGCATTAGGGTAACCTTTAGGTCTGTGTTTTAGTAGGGATCAATGTATAGGTTTAGGGCTCCTTCTTGATAGCGTTAGGTATTTTCTTCATGACTACGTCCTCTGGATTAGGGCAATGTATTTCTTCTTGACTGCGACTAGGGCAGCCTCTTATCCTCCAACGTCTAGGGCTTCCACTCAACCCAAGACAAGTGGAGAGAAATCAAGATAGAAGTGTGTGTGAGAAATGACTCTCAATTCATCTCCTTTTATACTAAAACGTTGAGCACATGTGGGGTTTATTTGGTTGCTCGCCAACCTTGACGAATTGCCTTATAACACAAATAAATTCATAACTCCATGAATACTTATCAGAATTGGATGATTTTTAGATCATTCCTACGACTCTCGATCAGAGGGATCTAACAAAAATATCAGCTGCCATAAATAAGATTACCCACATGGAGTTTGGCCCTAGTTGCGAATTTTAGCACTCCCTTTCAGTTAGGGAGAACTCCATTCGCTGATACATATGTCGACTGTACTATCTCTACCATCAATGCCTTGCACTGCTCCCCTCTGCTTTGCTGAACCATGAAGAAGAAGAATTGAACAAGAATGTCTCATACCATTCTCTACTGACCTGAAGTCAGTTTTATTGATCCCAGATCAATATCACAAGAGATTGTCTCAAACCACTCATATTGATCCCAGATCAGTTTCATTGAGCCCAGATCAATGGAGGTCATGTTCAGAAATTTACTGCATAACATAAATAATTATTGAGAGGAATAAATATAAAAATACCCAGCAACAACCATAAACACATAAACACAAATTTTTATCTAGGAAAACCCGAAATCTAGGGAAAAACCCAACCTAATAAGATCTCATTAGCATTGGCCAAAACCCTGGCCAATCTGACCAAGTGAGCCTTCACCGCTCACCTCCAAGTCTTGCATTACAATGAAGTTCTTCGAGCCTTTTATAAGCTCCATTACATATAATACCACGAGCAGAATACTATGGGTGCACAATACCATGTGCCCCAAAACCATCACTGATTAACCTCGTCAACTTTGACTCTATCCCGAGTCAAGTTTACCTAACAAGTCATCCTAGCATAGGGAGTATGGTAGATACAACGATCCGTCCATCGATAGTACTACTATGGTCCCTAACCCCATTTCCCTTCTCATTGGTCAGATAAGAGGTACTTCCCATGAGTCCGACACTGCATGGGTAGGATGCCACGATAGGAGAACCATTCATCCTGTCCCTAAGTCACCACAGGGTATCACAGGGGAAGGCTGAGCCATTCACCCTGTACACAATGCACCATTAGGGGAGGGTGAGTTTCCCTATGGTCGTTTGTTTCTCTAATAAGTACCCCAAGCCCCCTGGAACTCCCAAAGCTCAATGCATGCATCATGTAGGACCCTCATAAGAAGGTCTCTCAATGACTCCAAGTCATTTAGGAAAGCCACAAATTTGACCTTTCCCTGGTGCTTTGACAGAATGTCTACGACCTGTACATCAATCTCAATGTGATAGAGCCTCCTCGCTCATCAACGTACCATATCCCAGATAAGGTAGTATCTGATGTCTATATACATGAGGAATCATAGAATATGGGATTCCTCAACAATCAAATCCCCCCCATGGTTGACACAAAGGATCCCGATGGTATCTATCATGTGTAAAAATAGCTCGCTAAAGAGCTTCCACAACCACGTAGCTTCAAACGAGATCATACTCGTAGCTTTGTATTCGTTCTTAGCATTGCTTGTAAAAACCGACTTCTGCTTCCTACTCATCCAGGATATCAAGCAGAATCCAAAGAGAACCAGCACTCAGAAGTTCTCTTACAATCCTCCACACCGCCTGCCTAGTCAGCGTTCGAAGAATCATGTAGCTTTATATTTCTGGAAGTGTATCTCAATCCATGAGAGATTGTGCCTCGAAGATATCTTAGAAGATTCTTGGCACCAATATAGTGTGGCTCAACCATATATGAGCTCACCATGCTAACTGCAAAACATATATCTAGATGGAAGTTCACCAAGAACATCAATGCAAATGAGTTTATGAAACTTAGAGGCATTTCCAAAATCTGGTACGACATCACCACCATATAACTTTTGAAATTTAAGCTCCATCGAGGTAGTCGCAGGCTTGTTGTTCACCATTTCAAATATAGAATCCAACTCCCTCTTACTTCTGCATATGAGAGGGTCTGCACCTATCAGAAATAGGTCGTCCTCAGAAGGTGCCGGTATGAGAGGTCTATCATCCACAACCTTCGAGCAATGGTTTGGATCGGCTTCACTCCTAGTGAATCTCTACTTCATCATACAACTAACAATCCTCTCATACTATGCCCGAGGTGTTTCGCTTCAAGCCATAGAGGGTTTTCTTCCACTTGAGATTCCTGATCATGAATCTCAACTCCTAGGGTTGTTCCAAACCTGTGGACCTGCTACATGAGGGGAATAGTCCCCTTGTAATATTTTCCTTCAGTACATCTCAGACATGTACCTTCATGCTCTTCTTGAATTTAGGCATCTGAGTCACCATCTAACTCACATTGGGTAGGGCCCCATAAGTAGACCTCTGGTGCTATAGATGAGATGTGACAACTAACATGGCCCTGAATGGACTTCCAGCAACTTGATACAACCCTGAACTCAAAAATATTGAAAATTTTACTTTCAAATATGTACCTTTCCATCGATGAATGGCACCCTGAAACCTTTGACTTCCATTGCCAAAATGGACTCTAGGTTCTTCTTGCGATCAAGTACACAAAAGAGAATTTTGTAAATGGATCAAGTTACCCTCATTCAATTGAGGGGTAACATTCCCTACACCCTTTTCGGGATAGGTGGCATCGGCTCCAAGTATAATCAAACGATTGTTTCCATCTCTACTAAATTAGAGAAAGCACCCTTCTATCCAATGAAGTGCCTTGAAGCACTACAATAAATAATCTAGATTCCCAAAGAATCTGAAGGAGAGGGCCAATATAAGATAACGCTTCTTTATCTTATTAGAAACAACGTTTGATTCTTCATACCTGGGGTTCCTTGCTTTCTTTGAAGATTCAGTTTTTTCCTTGATGACCTGCATTACTTGTCATTCCTTTGATCATTGAAGATTTCCATGGAATGATTTTTATCATCATCAAGTGATGTTTCCCTGCCATTCGGACACTCTGTTGCATAATGGCTGAACTTATTTACAAACAAGTCATCTTCCTTTCCTTCCACCCTTAGATCCGAACTTCAAAATGAAGTGATTTTTAGGTAGGCCATCAGAAGCTTCCATTGCGCCATTGTGATAATATTCTCTGCTTCGATTTCACCCTTGATGAATTTGAAGAAGGATGAGGAATCCATTGATCCTTTTTTTATTTCCCAACTATCTTCGATGATTGCTCTTCCATTCTTGCTTGGGCATTATCTTCACCTCACCTCTGATACCATGTTAATTTTAGGTATGTTCTATGCTTAGAGAAATTTATTTCAATTTTCACAGTTAGCTCAATATATTTTCCAGATTAGCAATCACATCAGCATTAAAGTAAACTGCAGATAAAACATAAACATAAATCGAAAAAGACAAGCCAAGACAAGAGGACACAAGATGTGGCGCTAGCCAGGGACAAACCCCAATGTGGGGAAACCCTTGATCAATCCTTCTTATATGTTCTTCAATAGTTCAGTAGAGAGAGAGAGAGGTAGTACATTTACAGCAGAAGTCAACACTTTCACTTATCCAAATAAGAGCATAGATCATATCTAAGAAGATCATACATGAGATCAATGGAAGACATGTTGCTTCAACTAATTCTCCAAGGTGACTCCTTCACCTATCATTGTGCTGCATTTCATCATCATGCTACACCTCACTGTGTTGCACCATGTTGCACCCATCATCATAATGTTGGACCTCATGACCATGTTGTACACATCAGACTACTGAACCATGCTTGCTATGCTGCACCATGCTTGCCTTGTTGTCCATGCTTGATGTTGTCCCATGTGCTTTGATGTAACATGCTAGTCACTGTTGTCCTATGTGGCATACAATTGTCCCATTGTTCATTCCAATGTTTCTTGTTGTCCCATGCATCTTTTCTATGTAGCATGTTGTCCCATGCATCTTTGCAACACTATGTAGCCTTGTTGTCCCATGCATCTTAGTTGCACTAGTCACCTTGTTGTCCCATGCATTTTAGCTGCACTAGTCACCTTGTTGTCCCATACATTTTAGCTGCACTAGTCACCTTTATGTCCCATACATTTTAGCAGTGCTATGTAGCTTGTTGTCCCAGTTACTTTGTTGCACTAGTTAGCAGCACCATGTGGCCCAACTATCCTATAGCCCAGCTATCCTATTTACTTTGTTGTTGTCTACGACACTGTTGTTCCAATGCTACCTTTATTTTTGCTTATATGGTGACTGGTTAAGGCATCTAGCATCCCTTACACACCCATCTATCCATCCACAAACAGTAGCATATTGCTTCTATTCTCCTCGGTCTAGTTGCTTGCCTATTGTGTTATTAACCGTCCTGTCCCCACACTGTCCCTACTGCCCTTTCACGATGTCTAGGGCAGCCTCCACATTGTCCCTTTGATCCTTCGTGTTGTGGCTAAGGCTCTGCTATCCACACAACCCTTCACATTGTCTAGGGAAGCCTCCACATTGTCCCTTTGACCCTTCATGTCAGTGTCTGTGTTCTTCTTGAGCTACCTTAGGATAGCTTCGTTAGGGCTACCTTTAGGTCTTAGTGAGGGTTGTCTTTAGGTTTGCGTTAGGGCAGCCTTTAGGTTTGCGTTAAGGCAGCCTTTAGGTTTGTATTTTATTAGGGACCAATGTATAGGTTTAAGGTTCCTTCTTGATAGTGTTAGGGATTTTCTTCATGTCTGCGTCCTCTAGATTAGGGTAGCATATTTCTTCTTGACTGCAGCTAGGGCAACCTCTTATCCTCCAATGTCTAGGGCTTCCACTCCTAGATTTATCTTCCACTAAAACCCAGAACAAGTGGAGAGAAATCAAGATAGAAGTGTGTGTGATAAATGACTCTCAATTCATCTCCTTTTATACTAAAATGTTGAGCACGTGTGGGGTTTATTTGGTTGTTGGCCGACCTTGATGAATTGCCTTATAACATAAATAAATTCATAACTCCAGGAATACTTATTGAAATCAGATGATCTTTAGGTCAATCCTACACCTCTCGATGAGAGGTATCCAAGAAAAATATCAGCTCCCATAAATAAGATTACCCACATGGAGTTTGGCCCTAGTTGCCAATTTTAACAGCTACCACGTATTGTCTAAACAAACAAGCTGCTCATTCTTCAATGGTGGGTAAGGGGCTTACATTGACCACATAAACGATTGTATTTCTTGTATTACAAAGGATACCAGCATTGTAAACATGTTAAGGCCAAGAAGTACGCAAAACAAGGAAAAACAAAGAGACATAAGCCATAACTTGTCTAGGAATTCGTTTATTGCTTGGAAGGTTTCCATGCTTTGGAGCTTCCCTCGAGTGTCTTTGCTGGCTTTTTCAATGCGGTTAGGTTGTATATGCCCACCATTAGATTTAAATAAGTACATTATTTAGCGGTGGACATATACAACTTGGTTATTGTATATAATAAGGGCATATCTATCTTGGTTATTGTTTAGGTGCTCTAATGGATTGTAAAGGGCCTTGTGTGAGAGAGAGAAAACAAGAAGAAAATATAAGATATGTTGAACTTTTGTTGGTAATTACTTCATAAAATTGGATGAAATTAGAAAAGTATTTTGATCAACAATATATGCAAGGAAACTAATTATCTAAATTTTGTTGCAACATAGGTTGACGAGGCCATTTTAGAATTTGTCGATAATTAAATAGCCATAAACTATATGATGTCAAGGAATATTTTCAAATTCTACTTCTAAGAAACATTTCATACTTTATTTTTTAAATTTCGCCCAGGGAAAATCACATGGAATTCCCCCCACCCCCTTTTTCGAAAAATTAAGATGGAGGTAATGGCTTAGCCACCAACCATAGTAGTGGTAAGTAACCTCGAGGGACTTGAACGGATTTGAAAATGTAACTCACAACCTCCTCATTGGAAATGTACCTTTGGTGAATGGTTTGATCAATTGAGAAATTATCAGGGTTGATAATAGCAAGAATATGAAAAGGAATTACAGGTTTATGCAATTCAAGGGAAGATCTTTAATGGGAAAATGTATGATCTCATCCTAATATGATATTGTTTTCCCATTATGACAGGTGAAATCTCACCCCTTGAGGAAAATATATGAAATCAATCACTCTTCAAAAAAGTGGATTAGCACTTCTAATTCACCCAAAATTAATGTATGGATGAAGTCATGAGCACTTACCCAATAGCTCTAGTTGATTCAATATACTTGATGAACACTTAGGATGATCTTATTAGTTGAGCCACTGATGATTTGTGCCTCATATGAGAAGTTATTATTGAATTTTAATTCCATCCAACTTCTTTTGACTTCATATATGTTCATCTCGAAAAGAAACGTACCTTTTTTCTGTGATTGTGAGTGTGTCTCTCTTTGAATTTTTCAAATTCCTCTCACTGTCTTAGTTTTTTTCCTTAAAAATAATTAAAATGTTTTAATAAGAACCTTGCAATATGTTTTACATCTTGTTATAGCTTGTGGGGTTGTAGGCGTGTCCCTTCATGTTTTGGAGTGTTCCAATGCCTCACACTACCTTGGTTTTTTCTTTAAAAACCATTAATGTTTTAACAAGAGTCTTGCATTCTGTTTTACATTTCATGTTATAAATTTTGAATGCAAATTATTGCAAAATATAATGATGTTACGGGGAGCCACCTATTAGGTTCCTATACCAATAGGAGTCATAATTTTGAATGACTAAGGTTAAGCCTTGTAATATTGTACATACCTTTGCTTTCTGCAAATGTTTTCCATATTAAAGAAATAAAAAATATAAAGAGTGTATGTCCTAAAAGAAAAATCAAAGGACAAAAAAAATGAGAAAAGGTTAAAAAATGAAAATATATGAACCCAAAAAAAAACAAAAAGAGACCATGAAAGTGAGCAACTCTAAATGCCACTACTATTTACTTTTATGCATAATAATGATTGTGTGTAGCTTGTTATTTATGCCATAATCCATGGTAATCAAATTGTTTAATCTTGATTATATCATGCTTTGAATTTTATGTTTATAATTAGAGAATAAAATCTAACCAAATAGTTTAATCTTGGCAAATCATTAGATAGGTAGAGAAAATGAAAGGAGCTCATTAGTTTAATCTGAGCCCTTTGATGATATAATGTTAGAAATAGATAGTTTGCTTTATTAAAGAAAAGATAGAATAAGGGTTTTCTAGCCTAAATGCAGCCAAATAAATGAAGAAAAAATGTTAGAATAGGTAAATGGGTAAGTAGAAGAAAGGTTGTTGAACTACAAAGTTGATTGGGTCAAAACATATGCATCATGCTTAAGCTCATATTTCAATATGTATGATCAATTATGGAAGAAAATGTTTGCAAGTTAATATGGTTAACGTCCCCTCATTCATTTTTCCCTTACTTACTAATTTCCTACCCACAAGTATGCTCCAACACTTTAAATCCTTCAAGTCAAAGAGGCTCAGAGCATTTCTCTCACTTTTGGAGGGACCAAACCCTCGTCTTAATGACTTGTGTACATCAAGTGCTAGAATCCCCTTGATAAAAATCCATTCCCCCTCCCTCATTTCCCTAAATAAAACCCCTTTTCCTAAGGTTAAAACGTTTTTCCTAGGAAAAGTAAAAACAATTCCATGTTAAAGCCCTTTTCATTCCAAAAACCCACAAAAAGTACTTTATCCTAAGTGTCAAATGTATGAAATAAAATACACATATTTTGCATTATGCTAAGAATATAGTCACTCCGCTCATCACCTTTCATATTAATTTTTTTTTAATTGTATACATTCCTGACACACCTATTCCCGTATATTAATTAAATCCCCTATATAAATATTCCCACCCTTAGTTTTAATATAAGCTATAAAATTTACCCCATATCCTGACAAAACCAACTTAATTTACCAAATCTCGGTAAACCTAAGTTAATCCCGTCATTAAGTTCCACCTGATCCCTTAACCTCGTGATTAACCCCATGCTTTTCTTCGACCCTCCAACTGGTATGTGTCACGTTCTGGAGTGGATCAGGTGACCCCTTCGAAATACCACCCAACCTCCATAAGCGATGTGATGGCCTGGGAAACCGCCTCCCCGCTCAACCGGCCAAATCACCTAATGTTCATTCGAAATCACCCGCCAAAAAATAACCGCTGCTCCGTAAAATGGACGAGAGGCCCTTTTCCACATTTTTTCACTTGTTTACTCTATAAACCTCTGCAAACCAATGTGATTCCTGCAAATGCTGAATTCACCATTTGAACTCCGAATTCACCCTTGAAGAAAGTTGTAGAGACTCTAGTCAACCTCTCAGTTCGTTTGAGATTCATTCAGACCTCTGCAGCTGCCGTGAACTCCAAAATTTGCAGATTATTCACCCAATTCCAAGCATTTCACCAAAAATTACCAATCGCCATTTCAAATTCGGAAATGCTCAGCCTTGTATAGTGTTTCAATTAAGTAAAATTAATTTAATAAATACTTTAAATTTAAAAACTCGCGACCGAACCCTCTGAAAAATCCCAGTTGCCATGAAAAACTTTTGAATAAACCTGTAAAGACAAATTTAAATCCACAAGAACTAAATTATCACTGCCCCTATTGCCTTGGACGTTAGACCTATCACAACTCCCCATTTGGACCTCGACCACCTTCCCTTGACTAACAAGGATTTCCAAATTAAGGATACATCTACCCAGAAATTCATGCTTAAAATCCATTGTTCAAGTAGGGATAGATACCTCAACCATGTTGATGATATTGGCCTTTGGGAGTCAAATTTTCCCAAATAGAAGTTCTCACAGGTACATTGTTTCCCTTAAATTGTCCACTAGTGCTATGCATGTTACATTCCGAGCCTGAGAGCTATTATGTCCCCTGACCAAAAGATTATATTCACCATTATAGCTAATTCCATAAATGAAATGCTGCAACTCCAACCAGGAGCAAACCTAACTTGGCTCTTAATTGGAGATTTGTTAGACCAATATTCCAAGTTAAATCCCTCTAGACTAGCCCAATTGTTCCAAGATTTCATTGTTGAAGAGCAGCACATTCCTAAAATTCCCGCCCCCCCACCATATGTCTATGCCATGTTCTCTGAAAGGGGCAAACAAATCATCACCATGATATCATGTATCCTAGGTTTCTCCACTGATGAATTTGTTGATGAACTTGTCCTGGCCTTCATGTCAATTTATACCCCAGGACAGCCACCTGTTGTTTTGTACAATTATCCTGAGTTCATAGCTAAGAGAATTCATGAACAATTCACCAGGATGCACAATGAGAGAGTATTTAAATACTCATATGTCCTCTACCATATGTTCCTATACTATCAACCAGAAAGATTTCCTTTTCCCCTACAGAAGCTGGATACCAAAGGCCAGCCCAGGTCTGTCATTTTTTGGACCCCATTATTCCGTAAGTTTCAATCACCATATACCTATTCAGATTTCATAAATTCTTTTGTTCATCTAGTCATGACTATGTTGACAGGAAGCCCTCCACCTAGGATAAGTCCAGAGATCAAAAGGGTCCTTCAGTTGTCTAAACAAAGAAAAGTGGGAGATTGGTACCTTTACCAAAACCACACAGAGAAAAGAATTTATGGTTGCCAACTTGGACCATATAAACTACCCAAATATCTCCCCATGAGGTTATTTTCTCTAGAGTACTATAGACAAATAATGAACTATGATGAAATAAAAATTGTCTCAGCCAAAAAAAGATCACAATTCAAAGTAAAAAACCAATTAGGCCACTTCATTTGCAATTCTAGAGAGGCAAGGGAGGAGGCAGACCAAATTTTGCGGCAAATGAAGTTCCAAAAGAGTTTCATGTGGAGGTATGGCCCTCAAGAATTAATGACCAGATTGAGAAAGAAGGCCAAGTTGGGACCTTATATTCACCACCCCATATCAGAGATAGAAAGATATGCCAATCAATCTGAGTGGATGGAAAATACTCTTGTAGGCAGAGACAGTACAAAGGTAGATGTAGAGAATACCTTATGTGACTTAGAAAGACAATTTGATGAGAGGTCATTTCTGCAGGTACCTGAACAGCAAGAAACAACCATGAGCACCCATCCTATCATGCAGACTCCTCATAATGAGGAAAAGAACCCCAAAAGGACTAGGGAGGAATCCTCAAGTTCAGGAATGGGCACATCAAATATGCAATATGAGACCAGTCAAAGCAAAAGACCTAGGCTAAATCTTGTTTCAGAGTAGGAAGATACAAAAGGCTCAGTAGAAATAATTAATACTGAGCTAGACAAAAGTAAAGGCACAGCTCTATCTGAAGAAACAAAGGGCCATCCACATCACAGACCCAAATCTTGGAAAGGTAGCTAAGTGTAGAAGGATCCTTATTCACTAGGCCTGCTGATAATGATAAGGATATAAAAGATAGATATAAAGAGATCAAGATGAGAAATGAGAAACTAAAGGCCCAAACTTATGCTCAGTATCTCAAACTCACACCTACTAATAAGACTAGGTTGATGTCTGCTTTCGATATCAAAGAGGGAAAACTACAAATATCCTTCATAAAACCAACTGCACAATAGCCTAGGACATCAATAGGTTACAAGTGAATTTATTTTGAAGTGATGGCAAGGGATATTCATCCCATATACCAAATTGAGTTTCATAAACAGGTTGGAGAAATAATTTACTCCACCCTTACAGGTAAAGACATAGTTTCCCATTAACTCCAGAATTCATTGAGCAATATCTCCTCTCAATATCAATTAGAGAATGCCTCCTCACAGGCCAAGGATACTAGAATCGAGTCTTTGGAAGACTTAGTGATTGAATTGGGACATGACCCCAAAGATATCAAAGCCACTGAACAGCTGATAAAGAAGAAAAATGATGACATTGTTGCACTGAAAAAACAATTGAAGATACCTCATGTACAACATCCCCACACACAGGAGGTCTTAAAGAGCCAAACCAGACATGAAGAGTTGATGGACTTGGTCCTAAAACTTAATGATCAGTTAAAGGAGACATAGAAAGAATTAGACACTTTAATTCAATTGAAGCAAAGTGATATTGTCACTACATCTGCAAATGTCATCCCAACAGTTTCAACAACAGTCCCTTCAATGCTGGCAGCCTCATTGTCTCCCATAGCTCCCATGCCTACAACACAACCAGTTTCAACAGAGTCTGCATTAGCAGTAGGTGCATCAGGGGAAGAAGAAGAAAAGTTGGTAAAAGCCATGGAGGAAATGTCTATTCAGGCTACAGAAAGGAACAAACTGAAAGAAAAGATGACAAGATTGGAAACAGATTGCAAACTTGCCAAGATCATGCACAAGGAAGAAGTGCAGAAAGCTGCCAGAATGAATGAAAGATTAAAGGCCGTGGAGAAAGATCTAACACTAAGGGAACCCCTTGGGCAAACCAAGGAACTATATTTGGCCAATATCATTGACTCTGTCAATGATATTTGGCCATCCATTCCAGTAATTTTTGAACAGATAGATCTGATAAATATAGCTATAGAAGCTATTCAGAAAGTCAAGAAAAAACTAGGAGACCTGCTTGAAGATGCTACCGCACTTATCCACTTCCTCAATAGTAAAAACAAGTATGAACTTTAGGAATTTGATATAGAGGATATGATAGAAACAATTTTGGAGGTAAGAAAGGTCCTCTCCAAGAGAAACTTAATGTTAAACTTGAAGGACAAGTGTCAAAATACGTAGGTAGCAGTTGATAGATTTATGGCCAAGTTTCAAATTCTGAGAGAGAAAGGGTTACCCAATCCCTTGGTCATAAATGACAAGCTCATGACACAACAGGATTATGACAACAATTTCATAGAGCTAGCTAAAGAACAAGCCAGTACATCATCGATAAAAGCATTGCCAACACGTAAAGTTCTTTACCACACATTTGAAAACATGTTTTGCCTCCAGCATGATGTGAAAACATATTCATCACTAGGCCTAATTTTGCTAAGTACACCGAGGCAAATGAGATATATAGGAGGATGTTGAAAATCAAGTTATCTGATGCTAAATTATGGGAAAAATTGATTGATTTATTATAGTAAAATGTAGTAAAAAGGTTAATGTACAGTCAGCATGGTAAAAGGTAAAGTTAGGTCAGCATGATTAAAGAGTATTAGGGTCAAAGTGTATCAGATGAAAGCCAAAAGTGAATGCAGCTTCCAGCGTAAAAAACCAAACAACAAGGCAACATAAAAGGCTAGAAACTCAACTATAAAGGCTGGCAGCACCAAAGTACTAGGGACAACATGAAGTAGTTTAATAGTTGTCTCTACCTTCTAGCAAGAAGATATTTTTATTTCCTAGATTAAATCTTAAGTTAGTTTGGGATATTTTGTAATAAACTTTTGTATAAATAGTTCACAATTCGAAGTATATAGGGTGGATTCTTAGACATTTCTATAGACTTCTTGATCAAGAGACTGTAAAAATATTGTATCATTGACTGGACCATCAAGCTAAATTGATGAATAAAGACAATATATTTCACAGGATTCATGTGTTGAGCGAAGTGCAGACAAGTATTTTCTCACGTTGTTGTTAGATTTCTTAAATTTTTTCCACAATGTATATCTGACTCTAAATGTTATAACTAGAGTATTATCTCAGAATTTGTTTAATTACACTTTGTTTTAACAGTTAGGCATATAAATGTTTTCTAATGATATCTAAGTTAAGGAATTCTTAATTTCTCCTTAGTTTAGGTTGTCTCTTCATAATCTATAGCAAAGGATTCTTAATTTCCCTTTGTTTCTGATTACCCTCTATTCCTCGTTTAAGTCCCAGTATGAGAATTGTTGATTGCTCTCTCACCCTGATTCAAACCATTTCACCCCTCTAGCCCAAAGACCTACACTCTACTCTGTTATCTTGCCCTTTGAACATTCCCTTTAGTGAGTTAATTCCAGTTCTATTACCCTTCGGTTGACTCCATAGCCCAATGGTCTAAAGACATCATTCTATCCATCTGTTTTAAGGATTCCACCATCCAATCTTCAATACAAATCAAAAACCCCCCTGAACATTCATAACTAAACTAAAATCCCAGCAAGGAAAGCTAAATTATATAAAGGGAGCCCTCTTTGAGCCATAGGTTGGCTAGAGCCTATGCTTAAAAGTTCGTTTGTGGTTACCTCGGTCATTTTCTTTCTTCTGATAGCTTCTAGAGAAAATTCTGAGTGATAACATAGTGGCAACCATACTGGGGTTATCGAATCCTCAGTCCTAATAAAGCTTTAAGAAAATTCTAAATCTGCATTCTGAGCCTCTTAAAGTCATGTGTTAGAAGTTATCTTGAGAAAAATCTCACAAAAACAATAAAAAAAATTTGAAATTCTAGCTTCTAGGAAGACTCATTTTACTAGGGCTAATCCAGATCCAAACCCTACCCCAATAGTTGATAATCCTTAAGAAAATCCAAAAAATAAGAAAGTTCAGTTAGCCATATACCATTAGTTAAAGCTAGCTCATGTCCTGATGAGTTGTTTTTTTAGAAGAACTTCCATTTGATGAGTGATTTGAACATTCGTTATTTAGAACAAAATCCGGAAATTCACTTAGTGAAACTGTTCTAGATCCTGATTTTATTGCAGACCTTGAACTTCAAAAAGCCAACAAATCCATTGATGAATACATTTTAAAATCTCCACAATCACCCATTAATACTGTCACAACCCTTGAGCTTTCTGAGAAATCGTCCATTACTTTGAGTTCACCATTACTCCCTTCAACTTCGACAATAACACCCTCTGAAGTCCATTCTTCACCACCATTTATACCTACTCTCCCTCACCAACCTATCATTACTCATTCATCACCTACTAGTCCTAGTTCTTCATCGTCTACCGCATCATCTCAAAGTACCTCAACCTCACATCTTAGCCCCTCCCAACTTAGAGCCATGGCAAATAGATATGCTCCTCTTGTTTTACCTGCCCAACTTGGTGCTATGCCAGAAGACTATCAAAGTAAAATTGTTCAAGTTGATGGCACAGGAAATTACACTGCACAACAACATGTTAACAAGATAACAAATTACTTTGAGTTGCACGAGATTGACACAAATAACGTTCAAATGAGACTATTTTCCAAGACTTTAGCCGGTGATGTTAGGAAATGATTTAAAGCATTGCCTACTAAGAGTATTGATAGTTTAAATGCATTTCACCAACAATTTTTGAATAGATGGGAAAGGAAAAATAATCCCCTACAAATCCTTTCAGAATATGAGAATATTAGAAAAGGACCTAATGAAATTGTTCAATATTACTGCATTAGATTCAATAATATATATAACGCCATCCCAGTTAATCTTCGACCCCCACCTGACTTAGCATTAATAAAGTTCCATGATGGTTTTTCCACATATATGGCATACCAACTTAGCGAAAGAAACCCCCCAACATTAGAATAAATGCAAAGTGTAGTTGTTAGTGTTGAAGCTAATTTGTTAGCTAAAAGGGCTAGAGTTAGAAATGAAAAAAGAGGAACTTCTAAGGATGAAACTTCACCATTTGAAATTAAAATAGATAATTTAGCCAAAAGTATGGAAATACTAATGGATAGAATAGAGAACCTAGAAAGGAAACCCCAATGGGATAACCAACAAACACCTCCAGTTAGAAACCCAAATTTTAGAAAAAACCAAAACATTGGGAAAAATGGACCGGATCAGAACATTAGGCCTCATTTTCAAGAAAATTATGCAGAGACATCCCATCCAGAAGATCCAAAATAGGATACAAAAATTAACCTAATGGTAGTAAATGATGAGGACACTATTTTTCTCACCCAAGATGAGCAGGAACTGCATATGCTGCAGCAATTACAAATACAGTCCGGAGAATCATTTGATTACAAACAGGGATATGATTATGCCATTTTTGAAGTACATAAACAGTTTAATCTAAGAAGAAAAATGAATTTTGATGTCCTTGACCAAACCAAGAAAACAGTACAAAGTCAACCCAAGGAAATAAAAGAAGCCCCTGTTTCAAAGATCCTCCAAATTCTCCCTAGGCAGAACCCAAATACTTTTGGCCCTACAATTGTAGATACAACCTCTGAGCAACCTTCTATTGATCTGCCATCCACTTCAATTCCACCTAAGGAACCAGTGGACAAAGCTCAAAACATTAGATTTGAACATCCACATAAGGAAGTCCCCAATAAAGGAAAAGAAGACAAGCCTACTCAAGTCCCTGCTGCAAAAATTCCAAACCTTCAAATAGAAAAAGTCTCTTCACCGTTCAATCTAAGAGAAGAGATAGCAAAGCTAAAGATTTCAGTTCCTTTAACAGAATTGATCAAGAATGAAACTTACATATCACAGATAAACCAGACCTTAAACAGCTGAAAATGAGGATTTTGTCAACTTGGTTGATGACCAACCGGAACTCATATTTGGTCCAGATTTTAATGGAAAACCATTAGAAGGAGGAGTTCCACCTTTTTACATCAACCTTAGTATCCATGACAAAATTCTACACAATGCAATGTTGGATTCGGGGGCCTCTCACAACTTAATGCCCAAATCAGTGATGGAGAAATTAAAACTAGACATTACAAGGCCTTACAAAGACTTATTCTCATTTGACTCCAGTCAGGTACAATGTCTAGGATTGATCAAAGACACTTTCAAAATCATTACCTCCAACTGAAAAAGTAAAATACATTGAGTTGTTGAAAGAATTCCAGGATGTCTTTGCTTGGAGTTATGAGGACCTCAAATCCTATGACACCAACATCATCCAACACACAATTCCTATTAAAGAAAATCAAAAGTCTTTCAAACTAAAACTTAGAAGGATTAATCATGTCATATTACCTAGAATTGAAAAAGAAATTCAGAGGATTTATGTTGCCAAAATAATTGCACCAATCAGATTTTCTAATTGGGTCTCAAACTTGGTGTCAACCAGAAAGAAAAATGGTGAGATTAGACTTTATGTAGATCTCAGAAACCTCAAAAAAGTGTCACTAAAAGAAAATTACCCTCTCCCCAAAGTGGACCACATTTTACAGAGAGTAGTTGGGTCAACCAAAATCTCGTCGTTGGATGGGTTTTCAGATTACAATCAAATCTTGGTTCATCTTGATGACCAACCCAAAACTGCTTTTACTACTCCTTGGGGCACATTTATGTATGTGAAAATGCCTTTTGGGCTAATGAATGCAAAGCCACTTTCCATATTATTGTATTTTCAAAATCTGACAATCAACATTTGGATCATCTAAGACAAGTTTTTATTAAATGCAAGAAGTTTGGAATCTCCTTGAACCCTAAAAAGTCCTTGTTTGGGTTAGAAGAAGGAAAATTGTTAGGTCGCATATTTTCCAAAGATGGTATAAGAATAGACCCTACGAGAATAGAAGCCATCTTGCAAATACAACACCCTAGGAGCATTAGAGAGTTACAAGCTTTTTTAGGAAAAATTAATTTTCTTAGAAAATTTATATCTAATCTGGAAGAGTTAATTAGATCACTAAACAATATGCTGAAAAAAGACTCCACAATAAAATGGAGTGTTGAGGCTAAAAAACCCTTTGAAGACATTAAACTAGCCTTGACTAAAACACCTGCGTTAATCAGTCCTAAATTTGATAAAGATTTCTTTTTGTTTTCCTTTGCTTCCAAGCATACAATTGTTGCAGTTCTATTGTATAAAAATGACCAGGGCTATGAACAACCCATTGCTTTCTTCAGCAAAGCCCTGAGAGATGCCCCCTTGAAATATAATATAATGGAAAAAAAAGCATTGGCTTTAGTCAAATCCATTAAGGACTTTAGTGTATGCATCTTATATTCTCATATAGTAGCCTACATTCCAAATTCAGTAGGCAAAGACATCCTAACTCAGGCTGGTCCTGATGGAAAGAGGGGAAAGCGGATTACTATTATTTTAGAGTATGATATAGAAATCTAACCGACTAAGTTAATCAAGAGCCAAGGTTTAGCCAAGCTCATGGCCGAATCAAACTGTCAAGCCTTGGATATAAAATTTATTGCAACAATAGATAATGAAGAGGAGATGGTGACTCCACTAATCAGTTAGGCCTTTCTTGAATCACCTTGGTATGCTGATATTATTTATGTTTTACTGAACTTATAGGCTCCTCCTGAATTATTTAGGACTAATAGCAGGTTTTTGAAAATGAAATCCTTGAAATTTTGTATATTGGGCAATGCTCTGTTTTGGAGAGATCATGAAGGTATTCTTCTCAATTTCTTATTAAAAGAAGAATCTGACAAATTTTTGCAAGAGTTTCATGCAAGTGACTGTGGAGGACACCTTTAATGGAAGACCATTATAGGTAAAATCCTCAGAGCTAGTTTCTACTAGCCTACCTTGTTCGTTGATGTCAAAAAATATGTGACCTCCTATCACAAATGTCAAATTTTTGAGGGGAAGAAAAAGCTCTTACCTTTACCCCTCAAGCCAATCTCTGTAGAAGTACCTTTTCAACAATGGGGTTTAGACTTCATTGGTGAAATTCACCCACCCTCATCTGCCCAGCACAAATGGATCCTCACAGCCACAAACTAATTCACAAAATGCATATAGGTCTTACCTTCAAGGAAAGCCACAGACACTATTATCATAACCTTTCTTGAAACCAATATTCTATCAAGATTTTGATGTCCAACTAAGCTCATTATTGATAATGCAACAGCCTTTAAATCTAAATGAATGATAGATTTATGCAATAAGTATCACATCACCCTTGGCCATTTCACAGCCTATTTCCCTCAAGGTAATGGACTGGCAGAGTCCTCAAACAAAATACTGGTAAATATCATCAAGAAGTTACTAGAGGAAAATAAGAAAACTTGGAATAAAAAGCTAGTCAATGCCTTATGGGCAGACAGATTGACTACTAAAAAATCAATTGGCACTTCTCCCTATCAACTATTTTATGGGATGGAAGTTGTCTTTCCATCCTCTTTGGGAGTACCAGTAATGAACATACTTCAAGAATTGCAGGTTGAACCAAATAGTGTCCAAAGAAAAGTCAACCAAACTATTCATCTATAACAAACCAAAGAAGAGGTCGATATCAGATCTCAGGTTGTGCAGGAAAGGGTTAAAAAGATTTTTGATAAGAGAACCAAGGCTGAAGATTTCTACCTTGGTGACAAGGAGCTCAAGTGGGATTCAAGGAGGGAAGACAAAGGTAAACATGGAAAATTTGATTTCCTATGGAAAGGTCCCTATGTTATTTATGCTTACAGAGGAAATAATGCTTTCTTCTTGAGAGAAATTAATGGTACAGATAGAGAAGGTGGGCCAATGAATGGTCGAATGCTAAAACATTACTTTGAACCAAGTTACTAATTTTCATTTCCCATGTTTTACATACTTCATTAACAAAGCTTAGCCTAGATTGGGTGGTGATCTTTGAAGTTGAAGCCCGAAGAGAAGGCCGTAAGCTTTAAATTATTTATTGTCATAAGTATCAATATTGTAGATGCATAGAAGAACACTTTGCAAGGTAACATCAACAACAATTCAAAGGCTACTGATCTTCATTAGTTCTTGACATCTTTTCAAAAGATGCCATCCCCAAATGGAGCCATTGTTAGGTTCCTATACCAATCAGAGTCATAATTTTGAATGACTAAGGTTAAGCCTTGTAATATTGTACAGACCTTTGCTTTCTGCAAATGTTTTCCATATTAAAAAATGAAAAAATGTAAAGAGGGTATGTCCTAAAAGAAAAATCAAAGAAAAAAAAAATGAGAAAAGGTCAAAAAATGAAAATATATGAACTCCAAAAAAAAAACAAAGAGAGACCATGAAAGTGAGTAAGTCTAAATTCCATTACTATTTACTTTTATGCATAATAATGATTGTGTGTAGCTTGTTATTCATGCCAAAATCCATGGTAATCAAACTGTTTAGTCTTGATTATATCATGCTTTGAATTTTATGTTTATAGTTACAAAATAAGATCTGACCAAACTGTTTAATCTTGGCAGATCATTAGATAGGTAGAGAAAATGAAAGGAGCTCATCAATTTAATCTGAGCCCTTGGATAATATAAGGTTAGAAATAGATAGTCTTTTTTATTAAAGAAAAGATAGAATAAGGGTTTGCTAGCCTGAATGCAGCCAAATAAATGAAGAAAAAATGTTAGAATAGGTAAATGGGTAAGTAGAAGAAAGGTTGTTGAACCACAAAGTTGATTGGGTCAAAACATATGCATCATGCTTAAGCTCATATTTCAATATGTATGATCAATTATGGAAGAAAAGGTTTGCAAGTTAATATGATTAGCTTCCCCTCATTCATTTTTCACTTACTAATTTCCTACCCACAAGTATGCTCCAACACTTTAAATCCTTCAAGTCAAAGAGGCTCAACGCATTTCTCTCACTTTTGGAGGGAGTAGATCCATCCTCGTCTTAATGACTTATGGACATCAAGTGCTAGAACCCCCTTCATAAAATCCATTCCCCCCCCCTCATTTCCCTAAATAAAACCCCATTTCTTAAGGTTAAAACTCTTTTGCCTAGGAAAAGTAAAAAAATTCCATGTTAAAGCCCTTTTCTTTCCAAAAACCCACAAAAAGTACTTTATCCTAAGTGCCAAATGTATGAAATAAAATGCGCATATTTTACATTATGCTAAGGATATAGTCACTCCACTCAGCACTTTTCATATTAATTTTGAATTTAATTGTATAAATTCCCAACAAACCTATTCCCGTATATTAATTAAATCCCCTATATAAATATTCCCACCCTTATTTTTAATATAAGCTATAAAATTTACCCCATATCCCGACAAAACCCACTTAATTTACCAAATCTCGGTGAACCTAAGTTAATCTCATCATTAAGTTCTACTCAATCTGCTAACCTCATGATTAACCCCACGTTAATAAAAAACCATCGCAATTAAGGCCCCTAGGCCCCTCCTAAACTCTCATTCATTTCCTCCGCATAAGTTTTCCACATGACTACTGTTTAATCAACCGCGCCCTCATCTGACAACCCATAATCATATCGGAATCACTTGATGACCAACTGTTACACGCCTGATAAATCGGTTTTCTTCAACCCCCCAACTTCTATGTGTCACGCTCTGGAGTAGATCAGGTGACCCCTTCGAAATACCGACCAACCTCCATAAGTGGTGCAATGGCCTGGGAAATCGCCTCCCCACTCAACCCACCAAACAACCTAATGTTCATTCAAAATCACCCACCAAAAAAAATTGTTTCTCCATAAAAAGGCTGAGAGGCCCTTTTCCACCTTTTTTCGCTCATTTGCTCTGTAAACCTCTGTGAAACAGTGTGATTCCTGCAAACGCCGAATTCACCATTTGAACTTCAAATTCACCCTTTAAGAAAGTTGTAGAGACCCTAGTCGACCTCTCAGTCCGTACCAGATTCATTCGAACCTCTGCAGCTATCGTGAACTCCAAAATTTGTAGATTATTCACCCAATTCTAGGTATTTAACTACAAATTAACACTCGCCTTTTCAAATTCGGAAATGCTCAACCTTGTACATTGTTTCAATTAAGTAAAATTAATTGAATAAATACTTTAAATTTAAAAACCCACGGCAGAACCCTTTGAAAAATCCCAGTTGCCGTGAAAAACTTCTGAATAAGCCTGTAAAGCCAAATTTAAATACACAAGAACTAAATTATGGCTGCCCTTGTTGCCTTAGATGCTGGACCCATCAAAACTCCCCATTTGGACCTCGACCACCTTCCCTTGGCTAACAGGGATTTCCAAATTAAGGATACATCTACCCAGAACCTCCTATTTAAAATCCATTGTTCAAGTAGGGACAGATACCTCAACCATGCTGATGATATTGGCCTTTGGGAGTCAAATCTTCCAAAATACTAGTTCCCACAGGTACATGTTTTCCTTGAAATTGTCCACCACTGCCATGTATGTTACATTCCCAGCCTAAGAGCTATTATGTCCCCTATCCAAAAGATTATATTCACCATTATAGCTGATTCCATAAATGAAATGCCGCAACTTCAACAAGGACCAAACCTAACTCCACTCTCAATTGGAGATTTGTTAGACCAATATTCCAAGTTATGTCGCTCTAGATTGGTCCAATTGCAAGATTTCATTATTGAAGAGAAACACATTCCTAAAATTCCCCCCACCCCCATATGTTTATGCTATGTTATATGAAGGGGGAAAACAAATCATCACTATGATATCATGTGTCCTAGGCTGCTCCACTGATGAATTTGTTGATGAACTTATCCTGGCCTTCATGTCAATTTATACCCTAGGATAGCCTCCTATTGTTTTGTACAATTATGCTGAGTTTATAGATGAGAGAATGCATGAACAGTTCACCGGGATGCATAATGAGAGAGCATTTAAATACTCATCTGTCCTCTACCATATGTTCCTATACTAGAAACCATACATATTTCCTTTTCCCCTCTGGAAGTTGGATACCAAAGGCCAGCCCAAGTCTATCATTTTTTGGACGCCATTGTTCCAAAGGTTTCAGTCACCATATACCTATTCAGATTTCATAGATACTTTTGTTCATCCAGTCATGACTATGCTGGCAGGAAGCGCTCCACCCAGGATAAATCCAGAGATCAAAAGGTTCCTTCAGTTGTCTAAACAAAGAAAACAAGGAGATTGGTACCTTTACCAAAACTACACAGAGATAAAAACTTATTCTTGCCAACTTGCACCATATAAACTACCCAAATACCTCCCCATGAGGTTAATTTCTCTAGAGTACTATAGAAAAATAATGAACTTTGATGAGATAAATTTTGTCGTGGCCAAGAGAAGATCACAATTCAAAGTAAAAACCAGTTAGGCCCCTTCATTTACAATTCTAGAGAGGTAGGGGAGGAGGCAGACCAAATTTTGCAGCAAATGAAGTCCCAAAAGAGTTTCATGTGGAGGTATGACCTTCAAGAATTTATGACCAGATTGAGAAAGAAGGCCAAGTTGGGACCTTATATTCACCAACACATATAAGAGATAGAAAGATATGCCAATCAATCTTAGTGGGTGGAAAATACTCTTGTAGACAGAGACAATACAAAGGTAGATGTACAGAATACCTTTTGTGACTTAGAAAGATAGTTTGATGAGAGCTTGTTTCTGCAGGTACCTGACCAATACGAAATAGCCATGATAACCCCCCTATCATGCATACTCTCAGAATCAAGAAAATAACCCCAAAAGGACCAAGGAGGAACCCTCAAGTTCAGGAATGGGCACATCAAATATGTAATATGAGACTAGTCAAAGCAAAAGACCTAGGCTAAATCCTGTTTTAGAGCAGGAAGATACAAAAGGCTCAGTAGAAATAACTAATACTGAGTTGGACAGAAGTAAAGGCACGACTCTATCTGAGGAAACATAGGGGCCATCGAAATCATAGACCCAGACCTTGGAAAGGAAACTAAGTGTAGAAGTATCCTCATTTAGTAGGCCTGCTGACAAGGATAAGGATATAAAGAGATAGATATAAAGAGATCAAGATGAGAAATGAGAAACTAAAGGCCCAAACTTATGCTCAGTATCTAAAACTCACACCTACTAATCAAACCAAGTTGATGTCTGCTTTCGACATAAAAGAGGGAAAAATATAAATGTCCTTCATAAAGCCAACTGCACAATAGCCTAGTACATTACCAGATTACAAGAGAATTTATTTTGAAGTGATGGAAAGGGATATTCATCCCATAAACAAAATTGAGTTTCATAAACAGACTGGAGAAATGATTTACTCCACCCTTACAGGTAGAGCCATAGCTGCCCATCAACTCCATAATTCATTGAGCAATATCTGAGCTCAATATCAATTAGAGAAGGCCTCCTCACAGGCCAAGGATACTAGAATCAAGTCTTTGGAAGACTTGGTGATTGAATTGGGACATGACCCAAAAGATATAAAATCCACTAAACAGCTAAAAAAGAAGAAAAATGATGACATTCCTACACTGAAAAAACAATTGAAGATACCTCAGCTGCAACATCCCCAAACACAGGAGGTCTTAAAGAGCCAAACCAGACATGAAGAGTTGATGGACTTGGTCCTAAAACTTAATGATCATTTAATGGAGTCAGAGAAATAATTAGACACTTTAATTCAATTGAAGCAAAGTGATATTGCCACGCATCTACAAATGTCATCCCAACAGTCTCAACATCATTCCTTTCAATGTTGGCAGCCTCATTGGCTCCCACAACTCCCATGCCTACAACACAACCAGTTTCAACAAAGTCTACATCAGCAGCAAGTGCATCAAGGGAAGAAGCAGCAAAGTTGGTTAGAGCCATGGAGGAAATGTCTATTCAGGCTACAGAAATGAACAAATTGAAAGAAAAGTTGACAAGCTTGGAAACATATTGCAAGCTTGCCAAGATCATGCACAAGGAAGAAGTGCAGAAAGCTGTCAGAATGAATGAAAGATTAAAGGCCATGGAGAAAGATATAACACTGAAGGAACCTCTTGGGTAAGCCAAGGAACTATTATGGGCCAATATCATTGAATCTGTCAATGATATTTGGCCATCCATTCAAGTAATTTTTGAACAGATAGATCTGATAAATATAGCTATAGAAGCTATCCGGAAAGTCAAGGAAAAACTAGGAGACATGCTTGAAGATGCTACCAGACTTATCCACTTCCTCAACAGTAAAAACAAGTATGAACTTTAGGAATTAGATATAGAGGATATGGCAGAAACAATTTTGGAGGTAAGAAAGGTCCTCTCCAAGAGAAACTTAATGTTAAACTTGGAGGACAAGTGTCAAAATATGCAGGTAGCAGTGGATATATTTATGGACAAGTTCCAAATTTTGAGAGAGAAAGGGTTACCCAATCCCTTGTTGATAAATGAAAAGCTCATGACACAAAAGGATTATGATAACAAAATCAGAGAGCTAGCTAAAGAACATGCCAATACATATTTGATAAAAACATTGCCAACATGCAAAGTTCTTTACCAGACATTTAAAAACCTGTTTTTCCTCCAGCATGAGGTGAAACACCTATTCATCACTAGGCCTATTTTTTCTAAGTACACCGAGGCATATGAGACATATAGGAGGATGTTGAAAATAAAGTTACCTGATGCTGAATTATGGGAAAATTGACTGATTTATGATAGTAAAATGTAGTAAAAAGGTTAATGTATAGTCAGCAGGGTAAAAGGTAAAGGCACGTGAGTATGATTAAAGAGTATCAGGGTCAAAGTGTATCAGATGAAAGTGAAAAGTGAATGCAGCTTCCAACGTAAAAAACCAAACAACAAGGCGTCATAAAAGGCTAGAAACCCAACTATAAAGACTAGCAGCACCAAAATACTAGGGACAACATGAAGCAGTTCAATAGCTGTCTCTACCTTCTAGCAAGAAGATATTTTTATTTCCTAGATTAAATCTTAAGTTAGTTTGGGATATTTTGTAATAAACTTTTGTATAAATACTTCACATTTCAAAGTATGTAGGGTGGATTCTTAGACATTTCTATAGACTTCTTGATCAAAAAACTGTAAAGCTATTGTATCACTGACTAGACTAGCAAGATGGATTAATGAATAAAGACAAGATATTTCATGGGATTCCTGTGTTGAGAAAAGTGCAGACAATTATTTTCTCATGTTGTTTTTGTCTTTCTTAAATTTTTTCCACAATGTATATCTGAATCTGAATGCTATAACTGAAGTATTATCTCAGAATTTGTTTAATTACACTCTGTTTTAACAGCTACGCATATACATGTTTTCTACTGATATCTAAGTTAAGGAATTCTTAGTTGCTCCTTAGTTTAGGTTGTCTCTTTATAATCTATAGCAAAGGGTTCTTAATTGCGCTTTGTTTTCAATTACCCTTTGTTCCTCATTTAAGTCCAAAACTGAGAATTCTTGATTGCTCTCTCACCCTGATTCAAACCATTTCACCCCTCTGGGCCAAAGACCTACACTGTACTATGTTATCTTTCCCTTTGAACATTTCCTTTAGTGAGTTAATTCCAGTTCCGCTGCCCTTCGGTTGACTCCATAGCCCAATGGTCTAAAGAAATCATTCTATCCATCTGTTTTAAGGATTCCACCATCCAATATTTAATACAAATCAACAACCCCCTGAACATTCATAACTAGCTTGAAATCCCAGCAAGCAAAGCTAAATCATATAGAGAGAGCCCTCTCTGAGCCATAGGTTGGCTAGAGCCTATGCTTAAAAGTTGATTTGTGGTTACCTCAGTCATTTTCTTTCTTATGATAACTTCTAGAGAAAATTCTGAGTGATAACACCACCAAAGTGGCTACTCCATTTTCCTCTACACATTGAAACATTTTTTTTTCTAGTTTGTCCATAAACTGGCGAGACTAACATGTGGCTTGAGAAACCTTGACCCAAAGGCATCTAGTCATCAAAATTACAAGGGGACTGCACCTGGGGTGGGCCACACCAACCAATATTCATGTTGGATATATGCCCATAGAGGTTTGAAACAGTGACTTTTTCACAATGACTTGCCTCAACATAACATGTTGTCATTGATTGCCCCATGCCTCGTGGGCTCTACATGCCAAGATATTAATCTCTATGGCTGAAGCCAAATAATTTGAAGAGGGATTTCAAGCTTAAACCTTATTAATTTCACATCTCGCAAGCGTGAAATATCAATTTTGAATATATCATGCCTATATTTATTGCCTATTTGATAATAATTGCCCCAAATTTTGATTAAGTTTTTAGGTAGAAACTTTGTTGTTTGTTTTCCTTTAAAGAAACAATTTTTTTTATTAAATAAAAGGGGGACGTTGTGGTCATATTGCCCAACTTTTTAATACACAAAAAGGAGGACAAAACTATGCATTTAAAAAAAAAAAAACCTCCTAAATTTCAAAATATATTGATAATTGTTACCTATTTTCTTTATTTTCAAATTTCTAGTATTACTATTGTCTATGCCATTTTAAACATTTTTGCTACCAACTCATAATGGGAATTTTAATTTTTTTCCTACCACTGAAGATAGAAGAGAAGGGTCTATGTTGATTTTATGCTTCTAATGTTGTTGAACAATGTCTTCTTCCATACTAGTAGCTTGGATTTCATCAAAATTTTGATGGAATCTTGAGGAAATTTTTGGAAATCCATGTTAAATTTTTTTAGGATTTTAGGTGCTTGAGGGTGCTAAATCCATTTCCACCATTTAAAAACACACTCCATTTCATGATGTTTTTTTGTGGAATTTCTAAGGTTCTATTTTATTATTTGCGTCAAATAGGCACTAAATTTTTTGAGATTCCGTTGGATTTTAACAGACTGGTCATTATAATGTGATATTCACCTCTGCTCAAAAGGTTTCTTTATTGTAAAATTCCCAACTTGTGAAGCTAGAGACAAAATTTTACAGGAAGGACCATGGGTTGTCTCCAGAATGCTAGTCTGGGTCCAAATGCACAATCTCTCCCTTCATTTCTAGGATGACAGAGTTATAGATGGCATTGGCAACAGTGTTGGGCAGTTTATAAAGACAGACTCCCAAAGAATAGAGGAAAGGGTTTTCACTTATGCATGGATATGTGTTGAGGTAGACCTCAACAAAGGCCTTCTGGACAACATCCGGCTAATCCATAACAAGCGGATTTGGACACATATTTTGGATTATGAGAACACAACTTTCAGATGTAGGAATTGTAGACAAACAAGGAATTTACTCAACTTGTGTCTAGAAGCTAAAAAGGATACTCGAAGGAAAAAGAATCTAGGGAAAAACCCAAAGGATGACAATATCCCCAACCAGAGCCTAAAGAGGAGGAGGACCCCACAAGACCCAATAGAAGCTCGAAATCATAGGGTGTAGGCCGACTTGATCCCTAACAAGGGAGACATCAGTGGGAATAAGCGCATTCACTCCTCAGATAATTCATACATAGACAATGAAAACCCCAAAGTGGATGCGGGGAATCATCTTGCTCTTGTCTCTTCAATACCACCCCAAGGCGAATGACGAAGGGTTGAAAAAAAGAAAGGGCGAAAAGCTTAACGTTTTCCCATCTTGTATATTATCTTGAAATTTTCTACTTGTTTCTATTTATCATTTGGTCTCTGACTTGATGATGCGGCATTTTAGCTAGTGCAATATGTAATTTTGCTTTCATTAATAAAATTACGCCCTTTTCCTTGGAAAAAAGAGAAAGTAAATTTTTCTTATCTATTTAATAATACATTGTCCCAAATTTTAATTAATTTTTTCTTAATTTTTTTTTTTTTTATCAAGAAAATTGCAATTATATTATCCAACTTTGAAATACATACCAAAAAAAGGAAAAGTATACCTTTAAAAACAAAAAACCACCCAAATTTCAAATTATATTAATAATTATTGCCTATTTTCTTTATTTTCAGATTTCTATTATTATTATCTATGCAATTTTAAATATGTTTGCTACCATATTTATAACTGGCATTTTTCTTTTTCCTTACCACTGAAGATAGAATAGAAGGGTCTATGCTCATCTCATGCTGAGAGTGTTGTTGAACAATGTCTTCTTAGCATGGATTTCATCAGTAAAATTGATAGTTTTAGGTGGAATTTAGAAGATTTTATTTTAATATTTGCGTAAAATAAAGACAGACTGAGATTCCATGATGACACGAGAGTGTGGTTTATTTTATTTAAATGAAAAAGATGGGTGGTGGTTTATTTTATTTAAATGAAAAATAATGGGTGAGTACCATAGAGTACCGCTTTTCACTTCTTTAATCATATCCCCGTGCTGTTAATCGAACCCGTGACATCAAACACAGCATTGATATTATTAACCACGAGACTACAAACAAATAGCACAGCAATTTCGGGTTTATGTTTAATACCTTGTTCGTGTTGACCCTCAATTCCAAAAATATTAACAAAATTGACGTGTACACGCAATTCCAAAAGCATCATCAAAATTGACGTGTAAAAATTGAGTTTTATAATGTGAATTATGATAAACGTAATGTTAAGTTTTATAATGTGTTGCGGCAAGAAAGTAATGACGAAATATTCTTTATATTTGGTATATTAGAGGGTATTGTAGAGTAAAATTTGGTTTAGATTTTGAAATATTTAGAAAATTTGAGGATATGAAATTATGATATAGTATTAATTATTATAAATTAATATCATTTTGAAAAATTATAAATATATTAATATAACAATTTAATAAATATGATGATTAATAAATGTAATTGATATATGTTGATGATTATTTTTTCATTTTTATACATGAATATTTATCAATATACATTCAGTTATTTTATTTTGAATTTGAATTGAGATAAACGAATATACTATTTTGAATATGTATTGATATAAATGGATATACTATGCTGGAAAAAGGTTTGATGCAATGAATAACTAGTAGCCCAAAGTCCTAAGAATGATTGAATTATTTGAACCAAACCTATTAAGGAAAGATATTGCTACAAATGAATATACAGTCGCAGAATTTGGTTGTCAGGATGAAGATTGTGAATGTGAATGAACATACAATGAATTCGCAGAATTTGGTTGTCAGGATGAAGATTGTGAATGTGAATGAACATACAATGAATTTATTAATGTAGTTGTGAATTAAAGATAAAAATTACCGAGTGAGGTGGTCGCTAAATCTTCATCCCGATGAGCAAATTTAGGGCCTTATCAATTTTTCATGCAAATATTTGCCCACCAAAAAATTATGAATTGAAAGCCCAAAAAATAACAAATCGCCTGCAGCATAACCCATTTTTCTAAAAGAAAAAAAATCTATTAAATTTAATAAAAAATGAAAAAAAAAACTCACAGAATTGAACAAGCTCTCCAAGTTCAAAGTTGCAGTGTAAGTAAGAAAGATGAAGAAAACGTGAAACTCAAAATGTGGAGATCTTTTAGAAGTTTTTGGAGGAAGCTCCGACACATTTCCGCCAAGACGACCAACAGTAAGGGGTTTGAATATTTCATGGCCATCACCATCCTGCATTTAACCTTAACTAGCATTTGCATCAGATGTTGCAAAGGAAACGCCGTAAGGTATAAATTGAAGAAAGAAAATAGAGCAAAAAAATACTTTCATAAAGAATAAAAATAGATTGAACACTCAAATCAATGCCCCATTAACTGGAACCACTTAGTAGACATTCCATAAGAAATCAGCATATGATCCAAGAACATTGCTGCATAAGAGAGCCAATTAGTCAGGTAACATAAGTATAAATGGTTTCATATATTAAAATCCACAGGTCTAACAAATCTTCTTTAGCCATTTAAGATATAGAAGCTATCTTGTTTAGCCATTTAAGATATAGAAGCTTCGAAACCTTTGTATATGAGCTATTGTTAAAGGACTGCCCTTGTCCTCAGAAGCATTACCACTAGTACCAAGGAGATCAAGACCTTCACGCTGCCGAACCCCATGTATTTCATTGCCTGATCTTAATGATTTCATTTGGTTATGTAAAAGCCCCATGTATTTCATTGCTTGATTGTTATGTAAAAGGTTACACCTTCTCTGGAAATTTAGAGTTGAAAATTTAAAGGCTATCATCATATTTTGGTCTTGAAGATCTCAATGTTGTGAAAGTTAGTATTGTCCCTTGCTTTGCAGTTGACAAATAAATCATGTAATCTATGTTGTCTCCTATTTTAAGAGAGCCCTATTCTTTATGTATGATCGATGTCATTCCCGTTGCTTGGTGGTGGCACTTACAAACACAGTGTGCAGAGTTTGTGTGACCTATGTATAGTATACATCCCAAGAATCCAACATGACAAATTGTCTTTATCACTTGGAAATTCTTTGGAAACAATTATTTAGTTCTTAATTTGCAACATTGTTCTTTTAATAGAGTCTTCTCTTAACAGCTTTATTAGCATTTATCAAATACTTTGGCAAACTCCCATGCTTTTTCTTCCCCTTAGGCTGGTCCTCTTCAACTTTGTTATTAAGTAAACAAAGAAACTCAAATTTGAGGATTTAAACTATGTTAGAATTTGTTATATACCAATCTTATACAACCAAAAACATTTAGTCTTTCTAACTCCAGAAAGAATGGAAAATTATACACTTCACAATATTTTTCACTCAATTCCTGTACACAATTCACAACATGCACATAATTAATTACAAATTACAAACCAAAAGGTTTTAAACCCCAATCAAAAAAAGCTAAAATCCTTCCTAAAATTACAAATCAAAAGGTTTTAAACCAATATAAAAAGGGCTAAAATCCATTTGAAACACCTGAGGGCCTTCCCATTGTTGTCCACTCCTTCCCTACATCTGTGAATTGGCCAATTCCCCCACTTGAATTCCCCTTTTCAGCTTTTCTGGCGTTGGACAGTTTAGAACTCTCTTGTGGCAAGATATGGGCATCAGCGATCCACTCAACAGCCTCACAATTAAACTTCAGAGCATAATTTCTTACGGTCTACCCCAACATTGTCCTAATAACAAATTTTGCAACCTGTAATTCAAAGCTACAAAGCTAGTGAGGTTGTTTTTTTTTTCAACTTAAGAAATGGAGCTTGGAGCTTGAAGTAACTCAGACATATCTAGTTTTCCCTGTGATTGGACCATCAAATCTGTGAAGTTCAACCCTCCCCACATCCTCTAAACTAATTGAGATTACTTATATTTTGGTTAACAAAGAAAACTAAAAAAATCAACATTAATGTTGACATCTGTAAAGGAAAAATTTGTCAATATTTAATATCTTATTTCAATAAGTGTATGCTCATTATGATATACCATAGAAAAGTACATTTTTGGAATGAAACAACAGCATTCAGATCACTGACAAAAATGTCTCTGGATAAAATAAATGGCTTCCATTCATTGAACACCATTGCAATTACAACAAGAATATTCAGCTCTTCATTTAAGAGCAGATCCTCTGGCATGATGGAGAGAGATCCAAAGGTACCTGCCAGTAGATGAGAGATTAAAATAAATAGAGCATATGTACAAGATCAGAACTCTTGAGCAGAGCAAATTAGTCGTCAAGATTGAGAAATCTCAAAAAGATGTTGCTCATCTGAATCAATCCTTGGAACCATTTTTCTGCTTTTCTTGTGCCAAACTGGACATTACAGTCTGCACATTTATCACAAAAATAACATAATCAATAACATGAACACATCTGAGATAAAAATGAGTTATATACTCTAACATGCGGCAATGTCGTTAAAACTGAACGAATAAATAAATAAAAGTTGTCTGGAGACAGAGCAAGTTACCTGATGAGGCTGATTGATCTGCTGAAATTGAACTCCACAGTTATCTCCTTTGCAAACATCTGGATGACACTGTAAACAGATTGTATCAACATAGGAGTACACTAAGAATTTATCCAAAAATTTATTGTTGAATATGTATCATGATTTTTCCTAACAATTACTATGAACATATACATAGCCAGAACAAAATATTTATTGGAAATTCTTAGAATCAGTGAGATTGTTGCTTTCAAGCATTCTAATTTTTAGAGCCTTGCATGTCTACTTTCTATCTGTGAACTATAGCAGGCTCTTTTTCTTTAAGATATGGAAATTTTATAACATTCAAGAGGGAAATTCCATATACCTGCAAAGCAAGGCGACCAAAACCACTCTTGACATCTTTCTGAGTAGCCCCAGGGCTCAATCTCAGTCTCATACTCCTCTCTATTAGATAGTATACATCTTAAACATACTTCCTTCCCGTAAGGATAATGAAAAATAAAAAAAAATAGATAGTATACATCTTAAACATACTTCCTTCCCGTAAGGACACGGGAAGGAAAATACATTCTGTTATTTTTTTCCTCTATTCATTTGGAAATTTAAATAATACATTCTGTTATTTTTTTTCTCTATTCATTTGGAAATTTAAATAATTCCCAAATAATTAATTGGTATAGATAGTTTTAAAACGGAAAACCAAAATCCCCTCCAAACTAATACATATGAAAATTCAATACTTCAGTCGAATCCGTGTATGGTTACATGGTTTTATTATTGTTATGTTTACCTGTGAAGGATATAGACCTCCACGTTACCAGATTCCCCAGCGAAAAGTATCCATCTATTTATAGATTTTTGGCTAGTAAAGTACAACCTCTCAATTTCTCCTCGCTCTGAGTATAAGCCAGTTCTGGAGTGGCTCTGGAGATATTATGTGCAGAATTCATTATTCACAGACCAAAAATTTACAAACCAAGCTAGTTCTGGAGGTTCTGTACAGAATTCTTTATTCACGGACCAAAAATTTACAAACCGGTGATCATATTTGAGGTGCCAGCTGGATTCCTTTCTCAGAAAATGTGTCGTTTTGTCAGTAGGGAGACTAAAGAAATTCCTTGCAGACGGGCATATTAAATCTCCTTTTATCGACAACTTGTGAGTGAAGCAGCACAAATTGCTCAGGGCAGGCGCCTTCTAAAAGACCCTACAGTCGCCTGATAGGTCCTGATCATCAAGCCGGCTCCAATGCCGATTCCAAGACACATCCCCAGACCTATTCCCATACCAACCCTAACACCTTCCTTGAAGCATGATAGCTCTCCCCCTGCTTCTCCGCCTCCTTCAACGTAAAAGATTTTGTCGCAGTAAAACGATTCAATATCATGGCAGCTATTGAATCCTTCGATTTCTGAACATAATATTTTTTCTAAATTTTCCTGTTGAACATACAGATATTATAAACAGTTAAGACAAAGAGAAAATGGCATTGCAGTAGAAAATGTTATGAGTTTATTACTGATCACCTTTAGTAATCCTACTCAATAATTGCAAACAATTTGATGGACATTGTCTCTGATGTCAAACTACACCTACAATTAGTAAATCTTTGGTTTCTGCCTGTAGGTACCATTGGAATCGGAGGTGGAGGTAAACAAGAAGTAATAGGGGTAGGCATGGAGATTTCAAAATAATCTACTTTCAAATTTTATGATTCAGTTCTCAATTTTCAATAATTTCAAATTTAATACAAAGGTTTCAATTTTTAATGGTTCCAAAATTTTAGTTTCCAATTTAATTTTCATTTTCCATTTTTGTTTGTTTCCAATTTAATGGACAGGAACACTTATTTGTTATGGAAATTAAGAAAGTGCACACACAAAATTCCCGAATTGAAGTAGAAACAAAAGTTCTTTTATCTCTCGTTAAAACACTTTCTTTGTTCACATGGAGCAGTCTATATATACACAGTATTATATCAAATAGTGGACAAAGAAACGTACTGGATTAGATTTTGAGGAACAATATGCAACCAGTAGCAGCATTAAATGCACTACCACTGACTGCATATTGATAACCTTGGATTTTCCCAAGGCTCTATAATGCATTAAATACGTTGGGTAGACATACAGCCCAGTTGACTTGTGTAGGGTTTCGTCCCAACAGGTCACAGGGTCTATTTCCAGAGGAACCTTGATCTCTCCTCACCCAAGGTAAGTTGTTGAGATCATGGAGCCATACCCATCCCTAAAGTGTGGAGAAGTGAAAAGGGACAAACCCATCCAAAGTGTGGAGAATATGCAATTGAACAAGTTTTTGTTTTTTCAGTCACCATCTTTAATTTTTTAAGAATTCCAGTGACATGGTTTCCTAACCAGAAACATAAAATTAAAAAAATTCTATTTTTTCAGACTCTTTCATCACAACTGTATAGATTTGTGGTATTACATCAAAATTTCATTAGAGAAGGAATCTTGGTTGGATATTTCCAACGATTGGAATAACAGTTTTCACTTTGATGGGCAATTTTCAAAAATCAAACAGGGAACTTGGTTGGTATAACAAGTTTAGTTGGTGTGCTAGTTAGCAGAGTAGGGTAAGTCTAAAAAAGAGATAGATGAGCAAATCCTAAACTCCAAAATGATAGCAACCATGGCTTCTCCTTGCAAAACAGAGCAATGAAATAAATGGAAAAAAGGTTGGTTGTCTAACCGAGCCCCCATGAAGATTGGAGATTCAGATAAAGAAAGGTATCTCATAAAAGCCTCATGCAAAGAATGTTAATGATTGAGAACACGGCAAGCTTGGTGTCATTTATAACAAACAAGATTACGGGTTTGCAGCTCTTCTAAGCAAAACAACCTCAAACTCTACCAAGTACCTCCATAGAAGATAGCTTGAGATGTAATTTCAAATGGTGAAACTCCACTCCTGACAGCTAAACAAAGTCCCAAATGATCCCGATCAGCATAGAGACAGACCACCTATTCTAACCTCAAGGTTGCGATGTCAAGGCCAGCTGAAATTCAAATTGCAGATAAAAAATAATATAAGTGATAAAAGGTTCCAATTCCAGGATAACAATTTATAGGTTGTCAAAAATAGATTAAGACAGGGCTATATCTCTTGTCAAGTATCTGAACCAAGAGATCATAACAAAACACCCACCTCATTCATGACCATACATTGAACATATAAAGGCTGAACATATAAAGGCTATATGACAAGAATCCCTGCAAGATATCCATATAAAGGCCTAATACCAGCTATGCTCACTCTAGACTGAGCCTCCATGAAGGTTGAAGATTCAGATAAAGCAAAGGAATATGCAGTACATTGGAGAACTCAGAAGGAAAAAATAATTTGACTTACAGAAAAGTTTTCAGCATTCATGGATATAGATGCTAGACTTTTGAAAGGCGTAAAGGCTCAACTTGCAGAATCTTTGTCTTAAAAAATAATTTGACTTATTTCAACACTGTTATAATGAGGTTTTATGCAAACATCGAGCCTCAATTTGATGAATAGAGGTTTTGTAAAATTGCATAAGAAATATTATTTTCCAAAATTAGACCAAAGATGAGCTAGTAGATACAGATGGCATAGTTCTTTTTAGTAATTAAAGATGTAATTAAATATCATCAGTCAAACTTAACCCAATCTAGAGGGCTTAAACTATGCAATGTGTTTCATATTCGAATGTACTTAGGGATGAGACAACAATTTCAAATATCAAAGTCAAAAATCAGAAAGTTGGAAATTAATCTAGATTTGAGTGGATAAATGAGTATTCACAAGCAGTCAGTTAAAAAAGTGAAGATTTCCAGACAGAATGTCAGCAGCTAAAACATTATTTCCATATAATATAAAATTTCAAAAAAACACCCAAAAAAATTGATAAACACTGATCACTAATATAAAATGACACAAAAAAAAAAACTTAATAAACACATATCACTAATATAAAATACTATGCCATGTATAAGTAATTTCAAGATTCCATCCTTACCATCCTCTTTCCAAATATGAGGTTTTGATTGGTGAATAACTGAGGCCTTCCCCTATGGCATTAAGGTTAGGCGTTAAACTATACCCATCCCAGGATTGTAGGCAAAATAGGATTTCAACATTTATTTGTATGTTGATGATTCTTTTATGCTAATTTTAGTAGCCATAACAGTAACATTGTTCCTGTATTTTGTTCTCTCAACGTGGGTTTCAACTCCCTTTATTTTATTTCAACCAACTTTGGTTGCTTTAACATGTAAAATAAAAACATAGTAGGGTATGAAGGCCATAAATCCTGCTTATGAGAGGCAAGAAGGGCCATCTGGTCATGGCAATAAGATATGCAAGTAGGATATACCAATCAGTTAAAATGTTCAATACCAAAATTTTTAAATCAGTGGAAGGTAATACCTCAAACTCTGCCAAGTACCTCCATTGAAGAGACATCTAATTTCAAATGGTGAAACTCCACTCCGAACAACAAAAAACAGTCCCAAACGATCCCGATCAACATAGAGACAAAGCCTGAATCAAGACGCTAAGTCTGGTAAGGACCAGATAGCACAGGCTTAGAGTGCCAGAATCTTGCAGAAGATGGGGGTCTTGCAAGAGTGCTTGGGGGTGGTTGGGTCGAGAAGGACCCTCCTAAGGTCAGGTGATTGACAAGTGCCAGGAACAGGGGTGGTCCTTACCCTTGGAGTTATTTCTTACAGGAAAATCTGAACATAGGTATGGAATCAAACTGTTGAGCTTAGCAAGACTAGTTATGTTGTTTAAAGTAGTTAAACATTCATGTCTATGAACTCAGAACAAATTCTGGAAAATAATTACGGAAGTTAATTATATTTATAACCCCAAAGAATAGATTCTGGGAAATAAAGACAGAAAATTAATTATTCATGTTTATAGTCTCAGAGAACAAGGTTCTGGAAAATAATGACAGGAGTTAATTAAACACAGTTGTAATCACAGTGTTCAGATTCTTAGGTGAATGCATGTAGAAATATTATTTACTAAATGTGTCCACAGAAGAGGTAAAGAAAGTAGAACAATTTTAGGAATCAATGTTTGCTGGCGAGTATTAATATCCACTCTGAAAGGGAAAATTTACTAACTTAAAGAGCCGTAGTAATCATTTTAAACCCCTGTTCAAGACAAAAGACAATAACAGAAGCCGCAAGAATTGTTTGAGAGGGGTAGGGTTTCTAAACCCAGGAGTGTAGGGTTTCTAATGTGGAAGGGTTTCTAACACATTGCAGTAAGATTGAATTAACAGACATAAATTAATTTAGAGTGAAACTCCGTAATAGCAATGAGAAACCCAGAAAACCTTGTCTTAGACGCGATACCGAGAAACGTAATACTCTGGGCAATAAAATATATGTAACATGAATTAGCAAACCAGTAGAGACATGTAAGAATCTCGACTTACAGCTAAATGGGAGAAGCTCTGTCTAAGTTATTCAGTGAACAATAATTGCATGCAAGCGGTAATTTCAACATCACAGTTTTATGATAAACTCTTCTCAGGGGGAAAACAAAACCCTTAACTGGCAATAAGAGAAATGATACATCAGGATTAGTACGCAAACATTTCAAAAAGATCTCGCTGGATAAATTCAGATACATCATCAGGATTGGTACACAAACATGAGAAATGATTCATCATCAGGATTGGTACACAAACATTTCAAAAGATCTCGCTGGATAAATTCGAGAAAACAAGTTCCATCTCTGGAATTAATCCATAGAACCGTCAAGTCTAAAGCTTAAGGAAAAAGGAAATTACATCTACATATTAGAATGATACGGACATGACCTCAGCTTGCGATTCGGAAGCCAGAAACTAAACGCTTGGAGCAAACTCAAAAATATATGCCGAGCTGGACTAATTTGACTCTCGGTGTCATACCATAAAACTGTTACAGAACCAAATTCTCTTTCTAAAAGAAAAATAAACAAAAGAAATCAGACCCCGACAAGTGCCTAGGGATGGAATCCCAGCTCCAAATAACCAGCGGACCCTGTGTTCCAGTTCTAAAGTCATCATGGAAGATCTCGCTTACTTGGAAAGCCCTCGAGTGATGAAGCCTGGAGAGAGTTTGACTATCGTTCTACAGCAATGGTGGACTCTGGTGCCCTGGAGAAAAACCTGAAGTGGAACAAATCTGCAGTGTGTCAGGGGTTGCATCCGGCGAGTGAAGGGAATATAAAATTTGCTAAATAATTGACCATTTATCTTTTGAGAAGAATAAAAGTTAAATCTTTACATGTTTCAAATCTACCTTCAGAAAATATTATGATGTTACAACCTAAAAAATCTTTACTAATTACAAAGAATGCATATTGTCCATAGCATTAAGACAAACGTCATAATGAATAACATCTAATTGGAAAACAAGATAGAACCTTACCTTTTGAACTTCATGGCGCGGTACATCATGTCTATCAAGTGGATGGGCATCCATTGAATTCTGTTCAGATATGAGATCTGTCCATACTATACCCTCACAAATGAAATTAGAAGAGATGTAATTTTCTAGTTCTATTTCAACAAGTATAAAAACCAAACACAACCGTTGAACTTGAAATAGCTACGAATGAAGTAAAGAAAAATAAGCATACTTTGGCCTCATTATGACAATGCCTACAGTCAAAGACTTCATTACAACACGGAGCCCTTATTTGGCATCTCCGGCGGTAGTGTGAACATCTGCCATCAATTATCAGTATCAAGAAAACACACATCAGTAAAATCATCCCTGTATGGCACATTTTTCACCACTTTGTAAGATGGATGGAGATACCAATAAGAATATATCAAAATTATATATAATAAATAAAAGGTATAAATATTACATTAAAGAACAATGTATTTAACATCTCCATTCTATTTCAAAGAAGAAATCCCAAATACAATATGGGTATGCATGTCAAACAATGTAGACACTCACTACCTTAAATATTTATGTTAAGGACAACAAATGACCAGGATGAATTCCTTTACAGTTAAAAACAGAAATGTCATAGCCCCACATTAATGAATGCTATTTTTGCACACTTCAACTCCCTGAGATTCATTGTCTTAGTAGAAAGTAAATTAAGCTGAAGAAAATAGAGAGACACACAGAAATACTCTTCTCGTGTTAGCAATACAAAGAGGTCACTTTGGCACAACCTCTTTTCTTTTTCTATGAGATGAGATAGGTTTGCTTAAGGCCAAAATTTAGGATAAATAGAACAAATATGTGGGATACCATAGCCCCGCATAATATGTAATAGTTTTTCAACTCTAAAGAAGATAAAGTTAAGAATTGAAATTAGTTCCACATAAAGAACACATGCACCAACTATAGGTTTCCAACGTTAGCAACAGAGAGAATCAACTCCATTTTTTTTTACCAATTAAGGATAATGTCCAAAGTTTCTCCTCCTTCAATTAAGGAGAATGCCCAAAGTTTCCCTCCTTCAATAGAGAACTATACTTAGTATAGTGAAAGAACTAAATCATAAAGAAAGGTAGTTGATAGCCAGGACAACTTCATTTTGACACAAGTGTTGTTCTATAGACCTCACTGTTAGAGAGAAATTTGAAATAAAACCGACTGCATTAAAGAGTGCCAACAGAAATTTATTGTTGGGTCATGGACACAAAGAGGCTACCCCACGACTTCTACTGGATTACAGTAGCATACAATTACTCATTGTTCACAGAAAGCAGCTACAACTAACTCGAGTTGACCCATTCAATTAGAAGTCATAACAAGAGGTTGTGAGCCAGGGCACAAAACAGGCCACATATGAAACTTACTGAAGATGCTCGTGCTTCTCTTTCAAGCAATGCATGTGAATAGTGTGACCACAAGGTAATACTCTGATAAGCTTTGTAGAGTCGAATAAATACTGCAGAGGAGTCAACAGACGAGGGTTCAGATATCTAAATAACTTCAGTCTAAATTATGCTATAAAAAGAAAACTACAATTACTACACTATGCAGATAAGTGTGACCTACCTCAAAATACACAGGGCAGTTGTGGTTCCTTGCTTTGGTAGGAGAGTTCAAAGATGCACAAATAGCTTGCAAATGGGGAGAGGATGCTACAGTCAATACAATGCATCACGAGTTAGAAGAAGTATGTTCACACAACAAGAGAAGACAGAAAAAGTATTAGAGCAAAGGATATAAGATCCTTGGTGTTGGCATTAGGGCACAAGAGATATTCTAATCTTGCATTTTGTGTAAAATAATGCAAAGCACAAAGATATAAAAGAAGATCGGTACTTGATAGTGTGGATGTATTTATTTGTGGCTACCACATGTTTCAACTGTCATTTATTGATTTAAGCTTTGTACTTATACCCTGTAACAGAGTTTCCTATCTCATTTTTCCATAGGTTGTTGCAATAATTTAATTGACAAAATAACATAGTAGTAGTGTTAAAGCCATGGAATATATACAAAATATATATATACTCCTTTAACGAACTGAGATAAATCCAGTCGAAATATAAAATTCAAATAAAAAAAGAGTTCATACAAAGTGAAAAGCTATTGCTTCTCTGGATTCAAAAATAAATTAACAGGTCTCGAAGTGATGTAATTCTGTAACGATGTTTTTAAATGGTGAGAATTTGTTAATATAAAGAGTTAGAAAATCCATAATTATAAATGAGTATTTGAGGATTTGAATTGATACAACATTAGGAAAAACTAATCTAGACTGATATAGTAATGAGAAAAACTCAAAATGTCATCGTTACATCATGTATGAATCTTGGATTATTGAAAATCTCTGCTATTTAAAATTTCCACTCTATTCTAATCAAATTTGTAGCTTGAAACTGAGCTAATTTTGTGTTGGGTGGAAGGATCAACGAAAAGAACCATCAGCGAGTATGTGTTAAAGCCATTCACAAAGAATGGTGATCCGTTCAAGACAAACAACATGCCATTTCTTCCCACCATACTCCATGACGGCTCCCATTCATTCTCCATCCGCGTGATCAAAACAAACTCAAACATAAAACTAGTATATTTCCAGAACAACTCTCAGATTTGTGATAACCTGATCAAGGGAAATGAGGGTACGTATGAATATCTTTGTATTCAGCTATATTTTTCTCTAAAATTCAAATTTTATGAGTTTTGGGAAAAGAGTATGTCACAAGATTACAAACAACCTACCACAAAAGAAGGAAATTGCTTGGACCAAAGGCAAAAGAACCAGTGGAAACACTAGATAAAAACTAGCTTGGCAATTGACAAATGGAATTGACTATGAAAAACTCTAGTTCTAATCCCACACACAACAGTAGGCAAGAATCAAAATAGACTGAAGAAATTAAATAAAAGTAATTATGCTTGAAATTTCTAACCAGTTATAATTAAATTGATAGTGATAGAAAATAATATATTTATTATTCAAATAACTTACTCCCTCATGGGGTTCGAGTTATTGACCTTAATATAGGATTTGAAGTATTTTTTTAAGGTTCGATCAGAGAAGAATGCATCATTAGAGGCGAGATTCAAACCAGCATTTCACCCCCACGTTACATACTGTGCTTTGCCTCCATATGCATCCAAGTTATTGACCATACTCAATATCGGTCAAATTTTATTTCTCTTGGCTTCACTATGACAAAATTCATAGCCTGAAAATGAAAAGAATATGATTTTATAAATGTGAACCACCTAACCTATATGTCTCAAATCTGAAAGGTGTACTTCTTCCTCATACTTGGAACACTTGTTTATCATAAACACGAGGATATATTTTCATAGCCCTCCAACATCCTTCATTGAAAGCCATGTTCGGCCTACAGTAAGTCCTACCGAAATAGCCGCTTCAAGGACTAAGTTAATTTTGTGTCTGGTGGAAGGATCAATGGCAAGGACCATCAGCGAGTGTGCATTAAAACCATTCACATAGAATAGTGATCTGGTCAAGACAAACTACATGCCATTGATAATTTGATCAAGGGAAACAAGGGTACCTGTGAATATCTCTGTACTCAACTATATTTTGCTCTGAAATTCAAATTTTATGAGTTTTGGGAAAAGTGTATGTCACAAGATTACAAAAAACCTACCACAAAACAAGGAAATTGTTGGGACCAAAGGGAAAAGAACCAGTGGAAACACCAGATAAAAAATTTCTCACCAATTGACAAATGGAATTGACTGTGACAAACTCCATCACCAATCCCACACTCATCAGTAGAGAAGAATCAGAATAAATCGAAGAAATTAAATGAAAGTAATGTAGCTTGAAATTTCTAACTAGTTCTAATTAAATTGATAGTGAAATAAAAAGGTATATTTATTATACAAATAACATACTCCCTCCTGGGGTTCGAGCTATAGACCTTAATATAGGATTTGAAGTAATTTTTTAAGGTTGGATCAAAGAAGAATGCATCATTGGAGGGGAGATTCAAACCAGCGTTTCACCCCCACGTTGCATATTGTGCTTTGCCTCCATATGTGTCCCGGTTATTGACCAAACTCAATATCAGTGAAATTTTATTTCACTTGGCTTCGCTTACAATGAAATCTAGAGCCCAAAAATGAAAAGAATACAATTTTATAAATGTGAACCACCTACCCTATATGTCTCAAATTTGAAAGGTATAGTTCTTCCTCATGCTTGGAACACTTGTTTATCATAAACGCCAGGAGATATTTGCAAAGCCCTCAAACATCTGTCATTGAAAGCCCAAGTTCAGCCTACAGTAAGTCCTACAGAAGCAACCTCTCCAAGGACTCAGCTAATTTTGTGACGGTGGGAAGGATCAATGACAAGGACTATCAGCCAGTATGCATTAAAGCCATTCACATAGAATGGTGATTTGTTCAAGACAAACTGCATGTAATTTCTACCCATCATACACCATGATGGCTCCCATTCATTCTCCATCCACATGATCAAAACAAACTCAAACAGAATACTTGTAGATTTCTAGAGAAACTCTCAGATTTGTGATAATCTGATCAAGGGAAATGAGAGTACCTGTGAATATCTATGTAGTCAGCTATATTTTGCTCTGAAATTCAAATTTTATGAGTTTTGGGTAAAGAGTATGTCACAAGATTACAGAGAACCTACCACAAAACAACGAAATTGTTGGGACTAAAGGCAAAAGAACCAGTGGAAACAACAGATAAAAACTTTCTCACCAATTGACAAATGGAATTGACTAACAAACTCTAGTGCCAATCCCACACACAACAATAGATAAGAATCCAAATAACCCGAAGAAATTAAATAAAAGTAACAGTAAATCAAAATGTATTAAATTTCTTCTAACACAATACCATTCATCCAATTCTTCTCGGGCTGAAATGAAACCCCATTCGCTGCCATGAGAGTTTAACATTCGTCCATGGATATACGAAATAAAAAACCCCATGGTTTCTTCAGAAACACCTCTGATTCGTCCCCTGGAAATCACATACTTTTCTACCGGCAGTTGTTCCGAGTGTTCACCATCGTTTGGCCTATTGAATATCAACTTCCTGTAGAGTCCTACAACAACAATAAGAAACACACAAAGAATTGCAGGGCTACTTGCAGGGCTAAGCTATGTGTATGGGCGAAAGATCGGTAGTGTTGTTTCAATTATAACAAGAGCTTTGATCCAATGGTGGAAAACATTTTAATCGTCTAGCATAGATCAGAGGGATCATAGTAAGGCATGTAAGACAAGAGGGGATTTGATTTCTGAGGGGTTCTCAGGCTGAAAATGAAACCCCTTTCGCTGCCATGAGAGCTCAGCATTCGTCCATGGATATGGCGAAATTCAATACCCAATGGTTTTTCAGAAACACCTCTGGTTCGTCCCCTGGAAATCACATACTCTGTTGTCGGTGTTTCTTCCCAGTGTTCGCCATCGTTTGGCCTGTTGAATATCATCTTCCCTCATAGTCCTACAACAACAATAAGAAACGCACAAAGAATTGATCCAACGATGGCAAACATTTTAATCGTCTAACATGAAATCGGAGGGATCGTAGTAAGACACGTAACATAAGAGGGGAGTTGATTTCAGAGGGAAACGCCTTACGGCGTAATTATTCGAGGGTATATATAAACTCGTTACGAAGATGCAAAAACAACTTTTGTGATATGATGATTTAAATACCTCGACAAAATAATCATCCTCTTTGTACACCTAGGCAAAATATAAATTTATTGTAGGTTTAGAGGCATAATATGGAATCAACTAGTTTATACTCAGTGTTGCAACCTCTATTTGTTTATTTGCAACTTTTCTTGTTTTAAAAAAATTACCATGAAGATTCACTCTCATCACTCTCATCCACCATGTTTTATGAAAAATTTGTGAAGGCCATTATGTTTTAAAGTTTTCGCTAGCATTTTCATGATTTAGTTTGGAATTGTCATGTGCGTTTGTCCATATCTTTGCCATGGTACGAGTTGAAAAAGTAACACATTAAGAATGTCCATTGCTATAGTTTCACACGTGGAGTTGCACATCATATAAATTGAAAGTCAGTATTTAAAAAAATCAACAGTGATATAATCCATATTTTTCACTATAGTACAAGTTAAAAAGAATAAGCAATGAGAGTGATATATTTTTAAGCAATGAGAGTGATATATTTTTGTTATTTTTAATAATGATAATAAGTTGAAAAGAATTGGGAAAGGACATTGATTCGATAAAAAAAGATATATATTGTCGATATTTTAATAATATACAAGATATAAGAATTAAAAATTGATATCGATGTGGTTGAGTATGGGGTAGATGTCAAACGTAAATGTTCATAATTTAACATTTAACGAATTTAATATAACTTAAAAATAGATATAGAAGTAGATGTTTAGGTGTAAATGTTTAACATTTATATATTAAGAAATAATAAAAGGCTTAAAATAGTGTAGAGCCCAATATGGTGGATATGTTATAGTATAAACATTTAAATTTTGGTTGAATTAATAATAAAAGTTAAAAGTAATAAATATATTAATATTCAATTTGTTATATTATAATTTTGCTTTGGAGGCAAGCTTAGTCCTTGTAACTCAAGTTTGCTCTAGGAAAAATTGCATAAATAATTATAAGTTACATTGGTCAATGCTAAATTAATAATGGTTGGTCTTTCTTTTGCAGAAACTAAAAATCTAGATGTGAAGTGGATAAGTAAATTGCTTGCATAAATTCTGGTGGGTAGTAAAAGTCTACACATTTACAATTTTACTTCTACATAAGTGTTAAAGAAAACATAAATATTGGCTGAAGAATAAAAAAACCACTACACAAATATCTAAAAATCATGCTTGAATATTGCAACCATCAACCATATCCATAAATAATGGCATAAAATATGCAATCCAATTATCCACATGTCATTATATTGTGCAAATGTTGCAACAAAACCTCCAAGTTATGGTCCAATCAAATGTTTGAATTCTATTTTTTAATAATATTGAAAAATAAATATTTATTTTTCAAAGTTAAACATTATAATTTGCATTGGTCAAGTAGCGATTGTTAGAGCCTTGCCTTGACAAAGACTAATAATGATTCCATAACCATGCTTAAATTTAATTAATAAGAACAAAAAAACTTAATACATATAATAACTTACAATATAACAAGTTTCTTAACCATGGATATCCAACCCCACTTTACCATGGATATTATTAACTTGTAAATAGGTTTTGTTACAATACCATGGGTTGTCAATACCACATGCCAAAAAACATAACTCATTTCATAACAGAAAATTAAAATGTAAAATATTTTAGACATTACATATAACATTGATTACATAGAGCAAAAATTTTCCATCATATGGATGGAAGGAGGGAGAGAGAGG
>APFE030881502.1:10928-28708 GCA_000404065.3 Pinus taeda | reverse complement strand
GGGGGTGGTGAATTGAAGATAGATCCCTCTAAGGTGGTAGTCATTGTAAATTGGCCTAAACCCAAATCTGCTACAGAAGTTAGAAGCTTCTTAGGAGTAGCACAATATTGGAGGAAGTTCATTTCTAACTTTTCCTCAATTACAACTCCCTTACATGCTTTAACCAGAATGAACAAGGTGTTTCAGTGGGGAGGCAAACAACAGAAAGCCTTCGACACCTTGAAAGAAAAGATTAGTTTAACACCTGTATTAGCACTGCCTGATCTTCAAAGACCATTTGAGATCCAAACAGATGCCAGTGACTATTCCATGGGAGCAGTGTTGTCAGAACACGGTAAACCCATATGTTATCATTCTGAGATTTTTAATCCTGTAGTAGTTAACTATCCCACATATGATAAAGAATTGTATGCATTAGTACAGAGTGTGAAAAAGTGGAAACATTACTTAATGGGAAAAGAGACAGTAATACATACCGATCATCAACCACTTCAATATCTACACTCCCAAACTAGGTTGTAGCAATCAAGACACTATAGATGGATGGGTTTTCTACAATAGTTTCATTTAGTCATTAGATATAAAAAGGGCATACACAATAAAGTTGCAGAGTTATCTAGACCCATTATAAATGCATCTATGCTTAAGCATAATTTTGTGCTACATGAAAGCTACATTGAACAATATGCTTAAGGTATAAAATTTAAAGATGTATATGCAACTTTAAGTGAAGGAAAAGGAGTAGAAGAATTGGATTATCATGTAAAGGACTGACTCTTATACCATTGTGGGAAGTTATGCATTCCAAAAACTGAGAGAGTAAAAATCATTAGAGAAGCACACACTTCTTTGGTATCAGGTCACTTTGGCGTAAGTAAAACAGTTGCACAACTACAAATATCTTGTTATTGGTAAAAAATGAATGAGATAGTTTCTAGATATGTAAGAGGGTGTACTATGTGTGCTAAAAGAAAGCCCAACAATAGAAACCTAGGCTTGTACACTCCATTACCAGTTCCTTCTCACCCTTGGGAAAGTCTTTCCATGGATTTTGTTGGAGGACTACCTAAATCTAGGAATGGTCATGATTATCTATATGTTGTTGCAGATAGGTTCAACAAAATGTATATCTTGATACCTTGTAATAAACAAATTACAGCTGAACAAACTCCAAAACTATTCTTTGAACATGTATGGGTTCATTTTGGACTACCCACTTCCATTGTATCTAATGAGACACTTGATTTTTGGGGAAGTTTTGGTCGATTTTGTGGTAACTGATGGACACCAAACTAAAGAAAAACACAACTTTTCATCCACAAATTGATGGCCAGATAGAAGTAGTTAATAGGATGGTGATCCAGTTACTTAGAGGATATTGCAGCAAACATCCTAAGCTTTGGGATGAACATTTTTGTTATGTGCAGCATGCTTACAACAGAGCAAAACATTCTTCTACACAAAGGTCTCGTTTTGAGACCTTTTATGGTTTCACACTAAGTTCTCCTTTGGATTTTGTCTTTGGTAAAGATACCATAGTTGATGGACACAATGATGTGGACAGGGCAACTAGGTTCATCGAACAAATCCAAGAGATCCACCAGGCAGTACATGAACAACTGGAAAAGAGCCAAGCAAAATACAAGGCAAGGCATGACAAGCATGAGATGGAGCATAGTTTCCAAGTTGGTGACCAAGTCTAGCTGTATATCAACAAGGACAGGATGTAATGTGAAGGTAAAAAGATAAAGCTTATTAGGTATGGAGAGTTCCAGATACTTGAGAATATTGGTGAGAATTATTTTTGCCTTGATCTACTAGCTTACATGCACATCTACTCAGTCATGAATGCAGAATGCTTGAGATTTTTTGAACCTTCACTAATTAAGGATTCCGAAGAGTAGAGTCAATTTCCTTCTATTGATGACTTGCTACTTGAATACCTTATTGAATTGTAGGAGGACACAGTTATGGACATGAAGGTGAGGACAATGTGTAGAGGAGATGTTGAGTACCTCAGAATTGGGCTCAAGGGTTCAAAGCCGAGCAGTGCAAAGTGGATAGAGATTGGACAAGTGAGAGAATTGTACCCTCACATAATTGATGCTTGAAAACCAACTTTTGGTGGTCCAAAATCTTTTTCAGTGGGAAGTTCATGATCTGAATTGGATCCATGAAAATAATCGAGATGCCATGACTGTATCAAAACAGGATAGACTTCGAATTTGTGAAGATAGAGCAATCAGGAAGACCTCTGGACAGTGGCAGATTGCAGCCAGAAAGGAACAACGAGGACCTCAGTCAAAGTGTGCTGATAGAAGCCCATGGAGTCTGCGCGGGAGGAAAAACTAGCGCTTGAGAAGCCTGGATCGAGAAATGGAGGCCATTTCTCTGGGAAAAGCCCCTCGAAAAGGAAAGATCCCCGAAGTGCTCGGTTGCATGGAAATTGGGAAACCATGGGGAAAGCGCTAAGGTGAAAGGCGAGACCCATGCTCCAAAACTAGTGGTATATCGAGGGCACCCTTGGGCGGTAAGTGGATTTGGAGAAAAACAAGCGATGCTATTTTAGCGCTCGACACGTGGCGAGAAGATGAGAGAGAAAACCACCACTCATCGCGCGCTAACAGTCAAGCAAGTCAACCACACGAAATGAGTGAATGGCATAGGATCTGGAGGCTCTAGATCTAATGGTGGAGATCACGCCCGATGGAGGAACCAAATTTAAGAGGGGATTAATCCATGACATAAATAATTCTAAAATCTAAGTTGACCGCTGAATTGGCAGATGATTCATTCCAAAATATAACTGAAAAAACAAATCGACGAGGAATAGTTGGTGCAATTTGTAAGAGGACAAGTGGCCACTCCCTATGAGCCATCGATGATGATGCAGAGACAGGGAACTCCAAGCGAGCATCAGTAGGTGATCCAACGGGGGTAGAAGAGGAATCGAACAGTCATGAGACAAATTGGCTTTATGGCATGAACAAACAAAACAGAAGACACCGATACAAGAGGAGAAGAAAGCAAAGATAGAGAAAAAAAGAGATAGTGAAGCAAAAAGCAGAAAGACAGAGAGCCAAGTTGACCTGTAGCATAAGGTAGCATCGAGTAGACAGAAAGCTTTAGAGGTTCAAGCAACCCTGAGAGGATATGTCGGGAATTGAGCACCACATTGGGCTCCTCCCATTAAAGACCAGAGAGGTCAAGACTTGGAGAGGAAAAGAATCTGTGCACTCTAGTGGCTTGGGGAATCCAAGAACCACCCTGAAAAGCATCATTTCTATTTCAGGAGACTCAAGTTGAGCTCCTCATTGTAAATCTTTGCTTTAAAGACACAATAAAAGAAGGCCACCACTGAAAGCTGGGCAGGAGACATAGCCCTGGAGGATAGGATGAATTCCTTATTAATTCGTTGTGTTCTTTTATTTTCTTACTGTGTTTCTGTTACTGTTTTCCATTTTCTAGTGTCTGTGTACTTTGTAATCTGATCGATGCGTTGCCTAAAATAACATAGACACACACCAGCACATGAGGCTTCTCTCATAAATAAATCATGCCTGTCAGTTCAGTTAGAGATCTAATTGAGATCAGAGGGAGGGACAATGTACTATCAGTTGGAGGATTTTTCCTATATAGGAAACTCATCCATGCAAAAGGAATCATCTCCTTCAGTTTTGTGTAGTTATTTCTGAGCCAAGTTAGTAGTGTGAGGTGGGAATTCACACAAGTGGAAGCATTGGACCGTAGGAAAAACTGGCCAAGGAAATAGGAGGCTTGGAGGGCAAAGGAGAAGGTTGTGAGAGCCTTTGACTATCTATGAGCGGTATTGTTTGATTGCAGAGAGAGTTGGATAGCTTGAGAATTGATTCTTTTTGTAACTTGAACATATTTACACTTGTATGATAATACAAATATTGGGGTTTTAGGCTGAGGCTTTCCCAGGGTTATTTCTTCTGTGTTATGTGTGATTGATTTCTCATTCTCAGTTATATGTGTTCTCATTGATCTTGCTCATATTCGATTAAGCTTCCCCAAAGTTTGTTGTAGAAGTAGATCTTGAATTTTTCTTTAGTATATTGCATAATCTGTTGATCTACAATGGGAATTTATACATGGTATTAGGGCAAAGGTGACCAAAGTGAAGAATAGTATACAAAGAAGGGAGAAGTTAGAAGTTTGAAGTTCCTGATTATAGAATTTGAATTCTTATCATATTTCAAATTTCACCAATGGAATTCAACGGTTTAAGACTCGAGTATGCCCTTGATGGAAGCTCAAATTATATAGCCTGGAAGGATCGCATGGAAGTAGTATTAGAGGACAACAATTTGAAGGACTTCATTGATTAAGAAGTGCCCAAGTCGGTAGTAGCTAATGCTATAGAATTGGTGGAATGGAAGAAATGTGTCGCTAGAGCAAGGAAAATCCTCTTGGAGGAGTTCGAGACCACATTGTCTCGAGCCTACATGGGAAGGAGACACCATTTTCGATGTGAAAAACATTGAAAGATCTATATTAGAACAAAAATGATTAGAGGAAGTTGGAACTGAAAGACGAGCTTTGGAAAATCAAGTGTGAAAAGGGCGACACAATCTCTACATATCTGAACAAGCTCACCACCTATAGGGATGGGCTTGGAAGTGTAGGGATTACGACAGCCGATGACGATATGGTGAGTCTTGCACACCTCGATCTTCCTAAGAGCTGGCATAGCTACCAAGACTTGGTAAATAGAAGAGACAAACTACCAGATTGGGAAAAACTTTGGTTGGATCTGATGCATGAGGAGATAGGAAGAGGCACCACAGATGGTTCTTCATCCAAGGAGGATGAAGAAAATTGTGCCTTAGCAAGTAAGGAAAAGAAAGGGAAGGAGAAGGATTCTCATCCCAAATCAAGTTCTTCCCATGGTGGGAAGAAGTTTGACAAATCGAAAGTGCGATGTTTTCATTGTCATGAGGCGGGCCATTTTGCAACAAATTGTCCACTGAAGAAATCCAAGATGGGATCTAAGGAAGGATATGAAGGTGAGGCATTGGTGTCACAGTTCGAGTTGGATTTCACCCTCTTTTCATGCATGGTTTCATCCATGGTGGGATGTGGTTGGTTTCTTGATAGTGGAGCTTCATTCCACATGACCGACAATAAGAGTTTGTTTATTACCTTGGAGGAGAAAGATCTCTAGATACTCATAGCGATGGGTAATGATGAAAAGTATAGTGTCTCAGGAGTAGGCACAGTTGTTTTTTAGAGGGAGCATGGAGCTTGCATTACCTTGACTGATGTGAAGTATGTGCCAGGACTGAAGAAAAGCTTGGTATCGATCACAATGCTAGAAGACAAATGCTATGATGTAGTCTTTAGTAAGGGAAAGGTTTTCCTTATACACGTCACCATGAGACAGGTGAAGCAGATCGGTTCATGAGTCAAGAACATATATGCTCTTGAGGTTCAAGATGCATGAAAAGCTTTGAGGAGCAAGGAAACTATTGGAGACTTGGTGGTTGAGAGGGAGAGTACATTACCTCTCAACATGTAGTGCCAGAAGAAGTCTTAGACAATTGTGGAGGAGCCACAATTGGTGAAGCAACTTTAGGAGGTTGTGGAGCAACCACAAATGGAGAAGTTGAGAGGAGAACGAGTGGAGGCATCCACTCATGTAGGGACCTCTAGTAGGGGGTAATTTCAAGCCAAGTGGGCAGAGGGAGAACATGCATCCATGCCTCCAGGTAGGAGGTGGGGCGATGTGGAGTGATAGTCCTAAGAAGGCTGGAATAGGGGCAGGATCATTGAGGTACCCAACCTCTTTGATTAGAGCTTGCTATGGGAGCCCCGATGAGGAGTAGAAAGACTAGCTGAGTGTGTAGAGATAGATGCAGATGTAGCAGAAGAGAGAGCTACAGTGCAGGAATCCCAAGACAGTGCAGAGCTAGCATGTTGCAACAATGCGAGAGGCACAGGAGTGTTGCACTAGTGCAGGATGGCACAGAGATGTGTGTAACGGTGCAAGATGCATGGAGTGTTGTAGTAACTCAGAGGTCAGAGAGGGAGAACTTATTAGTGGTAGAGGGAGCTTCAAAATCAGAGGGTGTTTATAGCCCAATAGAGAGGACAGTTGGGAGATTTTTTGTTTCTAGAGTTGCTAGAGAAATAACACTTCGGAGAAGCGTTGCATGCAGAGCATTCCAAAGGTTCAAGGTCGGGTTCGAGTTGAATGTCTTTCTTGTTAAGAGGGAGTGTTGAAAATGGAAACAAGAAATGCTAAGAATAGTAGTTCAGGTACCAGTGTTGGACATAGCAACAAGGAATGAAAAATGGAAGTGCTAAAAATAACATTGCTATAAATAGCATTTCAGGATGGATTCCAATTTTAGTTAGTCCCTGAACTAAAATTGAGAAGTAAAATTCGAATTTGATCTTAGCAGATGTTTGTAAAATAATTAATTAATTCATCTTGAGTTAATTAGTTGTATAAAATCAGAAATGAAGTCTATGTGGGGACTTGTAATAGTTTCTCCATTAATTGAGGAATTTATCCCTTAGTTAAGGAGATGAGGATGAGTTGTATTTGAGTTGTAATTAGTTAGTTCAATTAACTGAGTTAAGTCCAGTTAGATTAGTTCTAACAGTTTGTAGAATTAATTGTGAGTTCAGTTACTTAATGCTTGCATGCATGTAACTGCTGCTCTCTAGATAACTGAATATTCTCTCATAAATAACTCATGCATGTTAGTTTAGTCAGAGACCTAGTTGAGATTAGAGGGAGGGACAGTGTACTATCAACTGGAGGATTTTTCCCATATAGGAAACTCATACATGTAGAAGGAATCATCTCCTTTAGGTTTGTGCTCTTATTTCCGAGCCAAGTGAGTAGTGTGAGGTGGAATTCACATAAGTGGAAGCACTGGACCCCAGGAAAAACTGTGCAAGGAAATAGGAGGCTTGGAGGGAATACGAGAAGGCTATGAGAGCCTTTGACTGTCTATGAGAAGTATTGTTTGATTGCAGAGAGAGCTGGATAGCTTGAGAGTTGATTCTTTTTGTAACTTGAACATATTTCCACTTGTATGATAATACAAAGATTGGGGTTTTAGGTTGAGGCTTTCCCCATGTCATTTCTTCTGTGTTATGTGTCATTGATTTCTCATTCTCAGTTATATGTGTTCTCATTGATCTTGCTCATATTCGATTAAGATCCTGCAAAGTTTGTTGTAGAAGTAGATCTTGTATTTTTCTTTAGTATATTGCATAATCTGTTGATCTAGAGTGGGAATTTCTACATCTTCATCAAAGACTGATGATGAAGAGAAATGTGCCTTAGTGATTAAGGTGAAGAAGGGGAAAGGGAAAGATTCCAATTACAAATCATATTCTTATCATGGAGGTAAGAAGAAAGACATAACGAAAGTTAAGTGCTTTCATTGTCATGATCTAGGCCATTTTGCTACAAATTGTCCACTCAAGAATTCCAAGAAGAAGTCCTTAGGAGGAGTGATGGGTGAGGCTTTGGCCTCTTAATTCAAATTGGACTTTTCCCTCATTTCATGCATGGTGTCATCAATGATGGGAAGTGTATGGTACTTAGACAGTGGAGATTCATTCCACATGACTGGTGACAAAGAGTTATTTAGTGACCTAGAGGAGAAAGATATCTAGATGCATATCAAGATGGGTGACGAAAGGAAGTATAGTATTACTGGATTGGGCATGATTACTTTTCAAAGGGAGCATGGGGCTCCACTCACCTTGAAGAATTCTATGTATGTGCTTGAGCTGAAGAAGAACTTGGTATTCGTTTCTGTGCTTGAGGATAGAGGCTATGATGTGATCTTCGTGAAAGCAAAGGCATTCCTTCAACACATAGCCACGGGTCAAGTAAAGAAGATAGGGATTCAGGTGAAGAATCTCTATAAGTTGGAGGTAGAGGAGCTTGTTTCTTTGAGCCCAAAAGCATAAAGGGTGTAGAGCCAAGACATTGGTGAGTTGGGGCATAGCCGATTGGGCCGCTTACATCATGGGGCTTTGAATATATTGTAGTAGATCTATATTGGTCTTCCCAAAGGTACACATGATAAAATTGTTGCATGAAAGGGGTGTACTTTGGGAAAATACACCAAGTATTCCTTTCACGACAGAGACAGTCGAGTAGAGGCTATTCTAGAGTGAGTCCATTCAGATGTGTGTGGACCATTCTCGACAGCATCCACGGCCAAACATAGGTATTATCTTATATTTGTTGATGACTTTTCTTGAAAATGTTGGATATTTTTCATGTAGAAAAAGGATCAAACCTTCACAAAGTTTTGTGAGTTTGAAGCATTGGTGGAGAAAGATTCGGGAAAGACGGTAAATCTCTATAGAGTGATAATAATGGCAAGTATGTATCAAATGCGTTTAAGAAATTCTGTGTAGTGGAAGGAATTAAAAGGGAGTTGACGACACCCCATAACCCTCAACAGAATGGGGTGTTACATAGTAATTCGTCACTGTCCTCATTTCAGTCCTTCTACTGTGTCATGTGTCAAATCATCATGTTTATATCTTCCCACTGATAAGAAAATGCTCTCTGTTGCTGCAAATGAAGCTTATTGCTTAAGTTTCTGACTCGTCGCGACAAAACCATTAATATACGTAACATTCCCATGCCATAATGGTCTTATCGTGATTCCGTCACAGGTGTATATCTGTTTCCTGCGATGGTCAAATTTCTAGACCCGGTGCGAGGTTATCAGTTATTTCTTGCAATGACAAGTCTACGTGCATTGCCTCATACCGATGTTGTCGCGAGTAACCATTTATGTCCCGCAACGATCTAGATTGGGCGAATTTGTTCCAACAGTCAGCCTTCTGGATGCCTCCAGCCCTGGTTGTTGGCATAGTTTGTGTCACCCTTCCTCCTTTGGTATGGTAGATTCATCATTTGTGCTACCTTCCTTGAGGATAAGCTCTCTCTTCCACCTTTCATGGAGACTCCTTCTCCTATTTAATCACTCACCTTTGATATGATCAGTTAGTTAGGAATTCCTTGGGTTGAGTAGTGCTGCTAGTGCTTTTGATAGATAGCTGGTGTGAGTGTGACAAGTGTGGGATTGTTGATAGCTTATGGAAGGTTGTGGAGTGCCCCTTAGCTTTGTGTTAAAGCTTATGTGTGAGAGAGAGACATTGTATGTTGGGAGATTCATCCTTGAAGAGTGAATGTTTGAGAAACATACTGGCTAAATCCTTTGAGAAGGCTTATGACGTCAACACTCAGTCGTAAGATTGCTCTCATTTTATTATTAATACAATCAATGATGTTTTCCTATGTCTTGTATGTAATTTACTTGATAGCTCATGACTTCTTGACTTTGTGAGTAAATAGATCATTGTTGTTTTCCGATTACGTGCTTTGTTGTATTTTCTTTGCATTGTTTCAGGTTGATGACTCGTTGAGGAGAAGGAAACGGAAACTGGAGCAGCGCAACAGAACTTAATCGACCACTAGTTGAGGTAGGCCTCCTACAATGATTGTTTAAGGAAATCTATCATTGATCTGTCTTTACTATGACTAGACCCACTCTAGGGCTAGAGGGGTTGCCTCTGTCTGCAGAGGGAACACTTTCCTGCATCACAAGTTGGCGACTCCACTGGGGAGTCTGTCATATGTTTTTCTCTTGATTTCTTTTGCTTGATTTTGAGTCAATGTCTTTTGGATTTTGGGATTGAACCATCAGTTTTCTGGGTTACCTTGGTCAATTTGGGAAATCCCTTTGTTGCCTGTAACAATAGACTGGTCTTTGTTTGGGAATTTTTTCTTTTCCTTTCATTGTTTTTAATATCGTCACTAAAAATTTTTAAACAGTCACACCAACGTCGCGCTATCTCTGTTTTGTAAATCTGTGCATTGCTAAATCCTGTCACACAGTCATGATGACTTACCGTCACGTGAAAGACGTGTACTTCTGCGACGACGTTGCTCTGTTGCTACGGTTAGTGGCTGATTGGTGCTAGTTGCTTGGGGTACACCGCGATGATTCCCGTAGAATTTGTTTTTCAATTCTGCTTCCTGAAGTCATCAATCTGGTTGATCCCTTGTCGTCCTTCTCTCACCTATTAGTTTGTTTTAATTGCCTTTAGTTAAGGTGCTCACTTTTCAGTTTCATTAAAGTGAAACTTATCTTTTTGGCTTTGTGACCTAGTTTTTCAAATTTTGAATTATTTGGTTTGGTTACTTGTGTGTTCAAGATTCATCCACAACCCACCTGTTAGTGTGCTTGAAATATTTTCATCACTTGTTTCTTGTTGATTGATGTTTAGTGTTATTTGTTGAACCAATTTCAATGTTTGATTCAATTGTTTCACTACCAGACATAGATTACAATTGTTTGGGTCAATCAATTTCACGCTTGCTTGTTTGTTTCTTTAGGATTCAAAGCTATCAAAATCAAAAGATTGCATTCATTAGTATACAAAAGTGAAAGTGTATTTTTCATTTCAAGTTTTTCATGTTGAAAAATTAGAAAGCAAATTTTAAATCTCTCATTAGTAGTATCGATGCACTGTAGGGATTGAGGTGTTGATACATTATGTCTCTTGAGAGACTACATTTACTGGCCTTGGTTTTGTCTTGATTTGGGAATGATCTCTCTACCCTTCTGTAAGTAGGAGTCCATCTAAATGAAATGTGATTTATTCATTCTAGTTGCATCCTAGGTTTTGATATACATAGGATAAGGCCTGGAAACTGAAACATAATTCAAGATCAACTCTAAAATGAACTGAATAAACCTAACAATGCATTGGAACATAACGCACATTATTTAGAGGTCTAGGCTAGAGACGTGCTTCGGCATCGTTAAACCTAGTCTCTATTGTTTTCACTTAAGGTTGGGTGATTCCTCCTTCTGTGATCCAATAGCTGCTAGCACGGAATTGTGCTCCCAGTACCGTCGAGTATATGTTGAGAGACCCCACCAGGTTATCATCCTATATCCTTAGGAAGCCATGTCTGCTGCCTCGCAAACCATAATGCACCAAACAAAACATTCAGGAAGATTGACTGTCATACGGAAAGTCCGTGGCTTTCATATAATTGCCAAGGTGTATATGCAGTTTTACAGGTTGTTTGGTAAACCTTCTGCCTAGTTCTCCAGAGTAGTCACTTTCATTCCTTTTCAGACTCCATAAAGGAAAAGGTCCATCTGAGCACTTGTCCTTTCAGGCTCATTAAATATTTGAAGGCGACTAGAGTCATCTTTTCGTCCTTTTCTCGACTCTTTAAAGATGAAAAGGTCAAGTTCTGTTCCTATGTCTTAAAATTTATTTGGCCACATTCACATTTACCTCGTTAGATCTTGTTTGCATTTTAGTTTGCATAGGGTTCTTTCCTTACTTGTTAGTTTTCCTAGGATTTTGAATTGAATCATCCTGGTAGAATCATCAGCCCCGTCTCTCATTCCAAGTGACCAAGTGTCTCCATCTTCTATCGCTCATGAGGTACCGATTGTTAGTGATACTCTTCCTGTTATTTCGAGCATCCAACCACTTAACTCTCGCGCTCTAGAGGATGAGTCTTCCGACGTTCATTGGAACCCCATTTGGGAGCTTTCTGAAGAAGACTTTCCTGTTACTCCTCTTGGTGTTTCGGTCCTGATGTTTTCCTCTGATATGGATGAGACGACCCCCGTCTCTAGTGAAGCATCCTTTGTGGTAGGAGGTGAAATACCTATAATGCTTTGGCGGATATCATCGGTTCTCGATCTCCCCTTTCGAGTTCCATATGGTCTCGTACTGTCCCTCTGAATTCAGAGCCTTTTACACCCTAGATTCACAATGTGACTATCACATTTGTTCCGACTATTCCAACCATTTATGTGGCTTCTTCAACCCCTATTGTATGTGCCCTCACTGCTTCTTCAGTGGTGACTACTATCGCCAGGTCTTCTACTGGTCCTACCAATAGTGGCCCAACGACAGGAGTTGTTAATCCTACACTAAGTGCCCCACCTTCTTCTGGTTCCATTCTAGCAGGGGGAGCTCATGTTTATTACTGTGGACCTATGGCATCTCAACCTGTGGTTGAGGTCACAGTTTCGTTGTCTGTTGCTTGGGGCACCACTGCTTATCATGGTGGCCAAGCACCACCTGCAAATCTTCAAGGACCACCCTATTAAGGTCAGCCATCTCACGGGCAGCCCCCTCACGGGCAGCAGTATTACTGAAAACCTTATCCACGATGACCTGGAGGTCCACAAGGAAAACCCTTCTAGGGACAACCTTCGGCCTTTCGTGGTTCATCTTTCACCTATTTTGGGCAACCTTCTAGTAATCTGGGACAACCTTACATACAACAAGGCCAACTCGGTATCCAGCAAGGCTACCCCTCTGGGCAAGTCGGTCAGCCTCACGTTCAACAAGGCCAACCCACTCTCCAGCCTAGTCAACCATCTGGACAAATTTGTCAACCTCAAATCCAACCAGGCCAACGAACCGTCCAGTTTGTTCAGCCATCCGGCCAGTCAGGACAACCCTTAGTTGTGCAAGGTCAACCCAATGCCTAGCAAGCTCAACTTTCTGGGAAAATGGGTCAACCTCAATCACAACCAAGTCAACCTTCTAGCCAGATGGCTTAGCCTCAGTTCTCCCAGGGATATCCATTTGGGACTATTCAACTGGGCGCTCAAACGCTCGTTACTTCTCAAGCTCCACCCGGTTTTCAGCCCCAGTCTGGGCTCCAGACCCAATTCGGTCTCCAAATTCAGGTTGGACCCCAACCCCAACCTGCTTATCAAATGCAGTCTGGCCCCCAGGCTCAGTTTGGAGCCCAGCCACCTTATAACTTTTAGTAACCCCAAGGGAAAACTCAACTTGCCCCATACCAAAATTATCAACAACCACAGGTTAACCCTTATCAGAATTCTCAGCAGCCATATGTTGCTCCTATGGGTCAAGTAGGTATGCAGGGGGTCCAATCCAGGGTCAACCATCTAGTTACAGCTATAACCCCTATGGACAAAATTCCTATGGGCCAAATCCGTCTGGACAAAGTCAATGGGGGCAACAGGCAACTGGGTGGAACTCTGGTGCTATTTCTTATCCACGGCCTTAGATGTCATTTAACCCTGAATTACCCTTTCTAGCAATGTTCAAATTACCAGATGTGTCCAAACTGACTAATGATCCTATTCTTCATAATCTGTATTAGCCACCGGTCCCAACTAAGATTCCCAGTGATTGTCCCAAATTCGAAGGTAAAGCTGGAGAAGATCCCCAAGCTCATGTCACGACCTATCACCTATGGTGTTTGTCAAATTCATGGCTTGATGATTCAATCTGGCTTCACCTTTTTCAACGAACTCTCACTGGCTCTGCTACTAAATGGTATATTGAGCTAGCTCGCGGATCTTTTCAGGACTTTAACTCGTTGGCTATGGCATTTTTAACTCATTTTAAGTTGCCGATTTAGTATGAAATGGGAACACATCTCCTGACATCCTTAAAATAGACCATGACCACACATATCTACTATCATATCCATGAATGGAGATGATGTCACCATTTGATTAAGTTCTGGATTCCTGATTAGCTTCTGACTAACTAGTTCACGACCTCATTCGTCAATCCGATAGCTCAGGACATTGCTATGGGGGCATGTGTAACTGAAGAGCAAGCTATTGCGCGTTCTCAGTACCTTGACTTGGTTTACTCCTAGTCTAGTATGTTATATGATATCTTGCCAGATGCTCCTGAGGCCCAAAACTTCCAAAGCCCCATCAACACCATCTGTTGATGGCGTCATCAGTTCTGTCAATACATCCTCTAAGAAATCTTTCATGAACCCTGGGAAGCAAAAGTCAAATGTTTCAAATGAAAACACTTCTCATTCCATATCCAATTCTGGTAATACTTCCGAGGTTAACACCATTCAGTCCACCATGGTGAACAAAGCTTTGAAAGGAAAAAAGAAGGAAACGGAAAGAATAAAGTCGACCAACCGAAGTAGGATCCCCCTAAACCTCCACCTGAGGAAGGTACCAAACACAAGCCTAAGTATACTTTCCTTATCTATGATGAGGATCACTATACCAAAGACTGCATGAGGTGGTCTGAAGTTAGTTGTCTATTGAAAGGTTCCTCCAGGACCCCTCTCATGCTCAAAGAACCTTTTCCCTCATAGCAAACTCAAATGGTGGCTGATCCATCTCAGTCCTCTTCTCCCTTTGGTTCTCAGGTATTTATGGTTGGGACGATTCCAGTCCACATTAGTACTCGGGCAAAAGAGTATCCATCACCTGTCGGGAAGGAAATTGAGGTCCCCTCTAGTGTTCCTCCGTCTAGTTTTGGTCCCCTCCATATCGAGCAACCTAGCACTGAAACAGTCACCCCGCCTCCTCCTAAAGGGGTGCTTCAAAAGTCTTCTTAAAACCCTAATGCTCGTGCTGCTCAACACTATATCATCATTGAGGACTTAGCCCAGGCTTCGTCAACTATGTCTGCATTAAAAGTCCTCTGGAGCTACCCCTCCTAGAGGAAGTCCTTGCTATCATCCATCGGTGGCATTTACCCAACCGACTCAGATTTGATAAATTTTGACCTAGACAGTCATGTACCAAGGCTGCCTCACCAAATTTCCTTATTCAAGTAATCATCAATTCTAAAACTATTCACCGTATGGTCATTGATGAAGGTGCTTCTACTTGCATTATGTCTATTGCTTGTTGGAAGGCTATCCGTTCTCCGACTCTGAGCCAGTCTCCCACGACCTTGGAAGCCTTTGATGGGAGAGAGTCTCATCCTTATGGTATCCTCCAGCGCTTGCCTATTTCTCTGGAGGGGAAGATGGTCGAAGTAGAGGTTGAAGTTGTCGATGCCAATTTAACTTACAACCTTTTTTTAGGATGAAGATGGACATATGCCATGCGAGTCGTGGCTTCATTTCTATTTCGTGTTATTCGTTTTCCTCATGAGGGGAAGATCGTCATGGTAGACTAGTTGTCCTTCTTCACCTCTTATTCCTCCGATGGAAACATGCCTTTCGTGGTGCATACCTCCATTCATGTGAGAGTGTGGGTGCTGGAATCTTTAAAGATCCTGCCCTTATTGGTGTTTTTTCGCTCCCACCTCCCAACATCGCTCGCATTAATATGATTTCTGTTCGGTCTGATCCTTGGGTTCTTCCTCCTGTTAATCAAATAGAATCCTAGGGTGATGAGATGTCATTGAGTCCTGTCGAGCTCAACTATGTTGAAATTGTTTCTGTATTAGCTCCATCCTCTGAATCTGCTCCCTCGAGTAGAGCTCTCGACTCTTACATTCAATCCCCTTGGCTTGGATATGGTGCTTCTTCCGACCCTTTAAAGGAAATTTTTCCTACTGATGAAGAGATTATTGAGACCATGTCTTTTGAGGAACCCTCTTGGCCTGATCATCACCATCATTCCTCATTTCTGCCTACCCATCAGGAAATGCTTACTTGTCTCAAGCAATTTGCTCCTTGTTTCCCATGTCAACCCCTTCAGACACCCATTGAGATTCATCAAGTGTCTTCTGAAGGGAATATGGGAAACATCATGCAAACTCAACCAATAGACATCTTTGTTAAACCAGGGATTGTCGAGCACATCCATGTTGGGGTAACTTGTACCCAGAGGAGATTTGGCTTTATACTGATCTTTTTTGCGAATTTCGTGATGTGTTCGCTTGGTCTTACGAAGAGATACCCCACATTGATCCTAGTATCATGGTGCATGAAGTACCTACATATCCGGGTGCCAAACCTGTCCAACAGTGTCTGCACCCCGTGCACCCATGAAAGTCTACAACTATTAAAGCGAAAGTTGAAAATCTTCTTAAGGCTGGTTTCATTTACCCTATCCCACTCATAGATTGGGTCTCTAATATTTTCCTTGTGACTGGAAAACAAGGCACTATTAGGGTATGCGTTGATCCTTGGTACGAGAATATTATTGTCTATCTTCAAATGTCCTCTTTTCGTCCAGATTTTTCCAAGGATGCTCGACGATGGATTCACCATCATTCTCAACCTTATCACATTATTGGGGACACCCTATACCATCTCGGTGCTGATTATGTTCTCTGCCAATGTTTGACATTCAAGGAAGCCGAATGAGTTCTAAATGACTACCATTCTGCTGCCTGTGGTGGCCATATGTCTGGGTATGCTACTACTCATAAGATCCTCCATGCCGGTTATTTTTGGCCTTCTATTTTAAGGATTGCATTCTTGCTATCCACTCTTGTCATGAATGCCAAATCTACCAACGGAAGATGCGTGCGCCTCCTGCTTCTTTGCACCCTGTTGTTACCGTCAGCTCTTTTGCCAAATGAGGCATTAATTATATGAACTGTAACCCTCCCTCGATTGGGGGGCATGGGTATATCATCGTTGTCGTTAATTATTTCACAAAATGGGCCAAGGCGATGCCTACACTATCTAAAGATGGTCACACAGTGGCATATTTTTTGTTCAATCATGTTATCTCACGATTTGGAGTCCCTCAGGCTATCGTCACTTATCATGGTAAACATTTCCATAATCATATGATGATTGAGTTAACACCCCTGCTGGGCTTATAGCATGATAGCTCAACACAGTACTATCCTGAGGCCAATGGCCAAGTGGAAGCCATCAACAAAGTTTTAGTCACGATGCTTCAACGCACCATTGACATGCACAAATCCAACTGGCATTTGATGTTGTTCTCTGCCTTATGGGCCTACCAAACTTCAGTGAAGGATTCCATTGGGTTCACCCCATTCTAATTAGTCTATAGTCTAGAGGCCACCCTTCCGATTGAGTGTGAGATCTCTTCCCCTAAATTAGCCGTTGAATTACTCCCCAACACTAGTTTAGTAGAAGAACGTCTTCTCTACCTAGAGTGGTTAGATGAAACTCGTCGACTAGCCTCTCTAGCCATTGAAGCACAGAAGAAGAGAGTGAAAACTCACTTCGATCATACTATCCATCTTCATTCTTTCGTTGAAGGAGATTTAGTTTTGCTATATGATCAAGCAAATGATAAGCTGGGGGCAGGCAAATTTGAGCCTATGTGGCATGGGTCTTATATTGTGAAATGAGTTTTGCAAAAAGGGGCATATGAGCTGATTGATTATGAAGGGAACCCTCTAGATAAGCCTTGAAACGGGATTTATCTGAAAAAATATTATGCACAAATTCCATGCATCCGATTTGTACATATGTGTGTCTTTCAGCATGTTCGTTTTCAGTGTGTGTTTGTTTGTACGGCTTGGTGTGTAGGCGTAACTGCCATTTATTGTGCCTTTTTACTTCTTGTGTAAATGTCTGGTGCAACTTACGTTGGTTTCGCTGATGGTGCCTGCCGTAGTATCCGAAATATTTCCTCTGCAGCATGGGTGATCTATGATCCTCATGGTGAATTAAGAGATCTTCAGGGCGTTTGTCTGGGTTGCACCACAAACAATGTTGCTGAATACAATGTTGTTATTGAATTGCTGGCTGAGGCAATTAACCTCGATATTCATGCATTGGTGGTGAATCTAGATTCTCAACTTGTCATCCACCAACTGAATGGGCGTTATTCCGTCAGAGATCATCGGATTTTAAGGTTGTATTTACCTATTAAATTATTAGGAAGAAGTTTTGATTTTATTACATATCAACATATTCCAAGAAGATTAAACACGTTAACTGATGCATTAGCAAATCATGTATTAGACAGACATTTACACAACATGTAAATTAAACATTGTACAGAAGCATTTAGACACAATAATGAACCATAAGATAGCATGTATAT